>JAHBCN010003678.1:0-72365 GCA_019359885.1 Listronotus oregonensis | reverse complement strand
TTTGTTTGTAAAGTTATTTCTGTATTGTCCAGTTAGCCACCAGAAACAGAAAATATACAGTTTATAACAAGATGTAAGTTAAGATATAAAATAACTTGATTCGGCATAGTTTAACCATATCTGATGTTTTATCTACGTGATTCCAAATCACCTCATTCAGCTAATCCGGTTTGTGTTTTGAAAATATTAAAAACATCTAAAAATAACCTTCTTTTTCTTGGAATCACTTTTATCATTTTGATTAATTATATCCGGCCAACTGATAACATTGAACGTCAGAGAGACACACAATAAATAAAATATAA
Organism: Listronotus oregonensis; assembly: GCA_019359885.1. Lineage (NCBI taxonomy): Eukaryota > Metazoa > Arthropoda > Insecta > Coleoptera > Curculionidae > Listronotus > Listronotus oregonensis. Next base: position 72,060 of record JAHBCN010003678.1, on the reverse strand, counting down.
TGACAACAATATAAAGGTAGATTTTTATAAAAACAGTAATAATTGGTCACTTTAAATAGATACAGCATAATTTAGGCAAAGTTCCAGAAAATTGCGAGATGGTGGGAAAAACTTAAAGACTTGCTTCAGGTTTACCAATGGAAAAGCAAAATTCCATGACCTTCCGGGATGTCTATATTAAGTGGTGGGTTAATACTTTTAAGTGTCGTTTAAATATATGAATATATATATATATATATATATATATATATATATATATATATATATATATATATATATATATATATAAAATATATATTTTTTTTTTTTTTTTTTTTTTTTTTTTCATTAAAAAAAGAAACATTCAAAGTTATGCTTATTACAATTTTATCAAACTATTTTTTGGGTAACTCACCAGACATGAAAGAAGGTGCCGCTTTAGTCCATTTCTCTCTGTATAGACTTGTGCACTAGCAGAGTACACAGAGTCGATTGACCTTTATAAACTTATAGATTACCTAGAACAGAAACTCAAGAAAAACCTTTAAAAAAAAAATAACACCAAGTCGGTCACCGTTTTCAAGATATAATTAAAACTTAAAATTTTAAATTAAACAATTTTTAAAATTAAAATTATTTACATAATGCTATAAAAAATTTTGGAAATTCTAAAAAGTTTTTTAATTCATAATACAATATTTATTTTTTATATCATTCCTCCATAAATTACAAAGTTTTCAGTATTTCCGAAATTTTTTAAAGCAAATTTTAAATAATTTAAATTTAAATTATTGTTTAACTGGCATATTAAAATTTATTTTAAATTTTGAAAACGGTGACCGATTTATTAATAAGTTTTTTTGATTCGGAAAGGGTTTTTTGGGTTTCTTTTTTAGGTGATCTGCAATTTCTAAGGGTCAATCGGCTTCATGCACTCTGTTAATGCACAAGGAGATCTGGGACTTGGACCGAAGGGGTCCTTTCTTGCAGGTCTGGCAAGTAGCCCAATGAACGTTTTATAATAAATGAATCCACCAGAACAGTATAGAAAATCCTACAATTGCAGTATTAAAACAATATGCAATAAATTCCTGGCTTGCAGCTATTTATTTTGTGAAATTTTTATTTACTCAATTTTTTTATTATATTTTTATGGTATTTTATCGAATTTGTAATATTTAGTTAGGAGTTTAAGAGGACAGTGTTTTACTTTTTATGTTTTTCAAAAAATACATTGATTTTCTTGTATTGAATGTGAATGTACCTAATTTTCTTCTAAAGGACTGAATGTACACTTATTTTGTAATTTTTGGAAGCTTTCTAAAATTTTTTGTTTTGTTGTAGTAATTTATTTTTGAAAATAAAAAAAGGTATTTAATATTATTTTTGTATATTTATGTATAAAAATGTGTCAAATATAGTTGTTTTTTTTTAAATCACTTTTGTTTTTACAAAAAATATTAGAAATAAAGTTTTTATCACTTTTATTGAGGCTTTTTTCTTCTGTATGTTTATAGGTCATTCGTTAAACCACAGGGTATCTTATTTTCGGCACTAGGGGGCATTAGGGGCAATTATTAAAGATGTAATATTGCCGTTTTTATATTACTTTTCTGCTTTTACAGATTTCTAGGTCAAATTTGTTATGGTCTTCTTAGTTGTTCACCTTTATTTTAAAATTTTTTGATTCTGAAATGATCAAACGTGGGTTTCTTCATTTTAAAAAAAATGTAAAATAGCCATCTTATTTATTTGCATCTAAGATTTCTGACACTGAAGAAAATAATTTGAATTAAAATAGAGGCGATATAATATAAAATTAAGATTTGCTTAATGAATCATCATATTTATTGGTTCATTATTAGTAACAATAGAATCATTATGAGAAAGTTATTATTTAAATTAGAAAAAAGGAAAAGGTAACAATACATACTTGGCATGCCAAAAATCACTATTCTGTCAAAATCTAGTGAAAGATATAATTAAATTAATTCTGTTGTTATTAAAAGCGAATATAAATTCTTTTTTATTGAAACGTATCAAAAAAAGGGACGCATTTAAAAACAACCCAATAAAATACTGTGTCCCATAAAGAAAATACTAATTTTGTGTCTCTTTTGTTTTATTTCAAATTAGTCTCTTAGTTATTCTTCGTTTAGATTCTACGTGGAAAACACACCAGATGGCTATTTTTTAAATGAGAAAAGCCACAGATAAGGCCCTGCGGCCGGATTCCGTGCAATATAGATTTCTAAATCTAGATATCTACAATCGACATCTATGCCCAATAGCGATAATTGCTTTCGTTAGTATTCCGTGCTACTATCGACTACACTTCGGACATTTCCGGCAATGTACTATTCATACGGAAAACATTTGGTGATTTCTAGTTACTTTTTATCTTTTTTATCTTTTGGGTGTAAATTTAAATTGTGTGATAAAATTAGTTTGGTTCTTTGGTTTAAAAGAGAAAGGTAAATTAAAGGAATTGGTAAATTGAGATTAGAATATTATGCTGCCGATTAATCAATTAAACATACGTATGATCCGTTTTCTCGGCCTACCTCTACAAAATATTTATATTAAATACAAAAAATTACTTTTCTCCATTCATCTTTTTATTTTTCCCAAATCCAAAGCATTTAATTGTTGGGTTTCACTTTGCCAAATGGGTGACCCCGGGTTTGCCGTCTGGCCATTAAATTTATTTGTTTCCAATTCGGGATGTTTTTCACATATTTTTAAAAACAATGGTTGATTTTTACCCTAACATGCATTTTTAAAAAAATATTTATAGCCCAGCTGGTTTTCCGTGACTTCACCCAGCTAATGGTTAATAAAATTTAATTAATAATAATATTTAGGTTATTCTAAAAAATACATGTCAATCTTGTCAAATTAAAAGAAAACGACATTCAATAGGCCAGCGAGCAGGTTTGTTGTCGACTTCAAGCGATAATTTTTAAGCGCAGAATGCGGGTGGTATAGAAACGAGTCGATTAATAGTACTCGTTGGATGACCTTGTACATCTTGTATCTCTTTTAGGCTTTAACTTAACTTTAAAAAAATTAAGAACTGATGTTTCGTTTTGCCGGTAGAGAGGAACAGGAATATATCAACCTACCAGTCTTGGGGTTATACAGACTTGTAGAAGGAACAAGACTAATGGGAGGATGGGTAAAAGTAATGGGTTATTAGGCTCAAAAGCGCTCCTCCAGTAGTAACAGACGGCTCCCCGGGGAAAAAGAAGAAAGGGAGAGGCGTAAAAAATTTTCATTTATTCCCCATTTTTTGAAAACGTAATAATTGATTTTAATGTTTTTGGTTTATGGATGAACCGTTTTACCAGAAAAAAAAATTTTCGTTTTTTAACAATTCACTGTTTAAAAAAACTTTAAAAATATTTAAGTATTTTTTAAAAGTTAGAACAAAATAATAGTGCTTACGTTAATGTTCAAAATGACCGCCATTTTGCAGAATACTATTATGTAACACTCTTTAAAAATGAATGTTTAAACTGAAGTTTATCTCTGTCTTAAGACAATTATTTATAATATGTGTATCATTAAAAGCCGAATAACACTAAAGTTTGATTGCAAAGCAACAAAATTGACCTTATTACTTAAAATTGAAAAAAAATAAAACAATAAGATTCATTCGATTAGATGTAGTAAAGTTGCATAATTAAATATTGAATAAACACAATTATATATATTTACTTTCGAAAATATTTGAAAACAATTTTTGGATAATTTATTTTACATTTTAAAAAGCAAGAAATCAATACAAAATTAAATTATTTTTATATTTGCCTAATACTCTGGAAAAAAAATTCCCATAGTCCCGAAAACATTAAAAAACCTTAATTTTTTTAGTCCTATTTAAATTTACAAGATAATAAATCATAATGCCATGTTTGCCACCTGGTGCCATATTGTTTAAACAATTGCAAGGAATTGTTATTTTTTAGCCGAACAATTTTTTTTAATGTTTTTTATTGACATATAAATTAAAAAGGTCTTATGACTTTTTACGATAAAGGTATTATTTTTGAAGAAATAAATTTTGAAAGGTTCAAAAGATCTCAATGTTAATAATATCCTTTATTGAGATTTGAAAAAAAAATTTATTGTTTATACCTGTTTTTTGATTGTTTATTACGAGCGCTTACAAGTAAAATAAAGCTAGCTACATATTTAAATAAATAATAAGTCAAAACAAAACTACTTATACAAATGACAAATTACCATACAAAACCACATAGAACATATCTTAACCTCCACCGTAACAAGTTTGTCTTTTCGCTGTACAGGGTGTCCCAAATTGGAGCCTCATCATTGGGATCTTAGAAACTTGAAGAGATACGATGTCGGTTATTCCACCATAAAAGTTTAAAAATTTCAAATACTTCCGAAGACTTTTGGAAAAAAACCGAATATTCCAATTTCATTTTTAATTTTTTTATTAGTCTATTTAAATAGATATAACAAAATAAATTTCACATTCTCATTGCTACTTTTTCTGTTCTACAAGACAGGGTTAATGTATTAAACCAATAATGTATCGCACTTATTCGAAAAATTCATATTAATGGCAATTTCCATAAGAAATCATGGTGTGAGAGACAGATAATAGATTCTAGAACAAATAACAATAGATTTCTCATTTTCATTGTAATTTTTTTCTGTGTCGGCAGATATTTAATTCGATGGTTAGTTTTTAAGCAACCATTATTAGCTTTATTTTTTTTAAACACATCGTATCTCTTCAAGTTTCCGAAATCCTTATGATGAGGCTCCAATTTGAAACACCTTGTAAAGCAGTAAGACAAACTTGTTACAGTGGAGGTTAAGATATGTTCTATGTGGTTTTGTATGGTAATTTTTATATAAGTAGTTTTGTTTTCACTCATTATTTATTTAAATAATTAGCTTAATTTTACTTGAGAGCGCGTGTAATAAACAATCAAAAAACATGTATAAACATTAAAATATATATATATATATAATATATATATATATATATATATATATATATATATATATATATATATTTTATATATATATATATATATATATATATATATATATATATATATATATATATAAATATATTTTATATATATATATATATATATAATATATATATATATATATATATATATATATATATATATATATATATATATATATATATATATATATATATATATATATATATATATATATATATATATATATATATATATATATATAAAAATATATATATATATATATATATATTTTATATATAAGTCCCGGTATGTAAATTTTGCCCCGTTTCCCCATTTCCCCAAACTTATCCGAAAAAAAAAGGGTTTGTAGCATTTCCATGTATGAATTCCTGTTGCACGTGTTCTCAAAGAAAAACGGTCCTATTATGCAAGATACGAAATGGGCAGGATTTCTGAGTTCGGGACTTTCTCTGCTCCAGCAGTAAGAAAAAGTTATGATCACATTAGACGGCAATTTGAAAAATGCGTCGAACACGGGGGAGGCGTATTTGAATAAATAATAGTTCTTTTTGTTGTGCAATGTTCTTGTTTAATTCGTTTCTTATGTAAGCACTGAATAGGATTTAAAAACTTTTTTTATTTGCCATTGTACTTTGAAAACGGTAGATAAAGTAAGTTTATTCTTGATGGTATTTCATGTTTTTTTTTTTTTGGGTACCCTGTATAAAAAAATCAAAAATTCTCCTCGTAGACTACATTTTTTCGGGATTGCAGAACTTTTTATCAAGAATGACTTTTTGTCGAAAAACGTAATTTTTGGTCGATTTGTTCTATTGGGATATCTATCCGTGGACATACTGTATATATATTATATGGGTCAAAAGTACCCAAATTTGAGATTTTTCGAACCGAACGAAAAAAGTCGTAGACCCTTTTTAATTTGTATTTTGATAAAGAATATAAAAACAATTTTGGTTTAAACAATATGGCACCAGGTGGCTCCATAGCAATATGCATTTATATCATCAGTAGGGAAATTTAAAGAGGATCGTATCCTCCGACATGACGTTTGATGATCAAACATTTTTGAAATAAAACTACCAATTATGAATTCTTAAATGTTTATTTTTATAAATAGAATAACTCCTTACAAGTGACTGCGATATTTACATATATTAAGAAATTTAAATAATCTAAAAAACCTAATAATGGTTTTGCAATATTCAAGCAACGCATTTCTTGACATTTTCAATTTACATAGAGTAGGAGAAAAATAAACTTGGAGAATGTCAAAAAACAAGTTGATGTATTAAAAGCTTTAAAAAATAGCCCTCACTAGAGGGGTAAGAACTAAAACGTTCTTATACAAAGTATTAGGGTGGTATTTTTTAAAATAATATTTAATAGTAAAAACTAAAAACCCCGAGTTAGGGGAATAACTTACTGGGAATTAAATTTTTTATAAAGCTAAAAGGTGGAAAGCTTAAAATGACTTAAAAACAACCTTAAAAGGCTCTTACAGATGTCTAATTCCAGTCATAGTATCAAAAGCTATCTTAAGACCAATCTGTACAGCTTACTCAATCATAAGGCCAGTTTTAATGGATAAAGTCGCTTAAACTAATCATACAATTGGTTTGCATAAACCATAATAGATAGTGAAGTAGACCGAGTTTGTGGAAAATTCCAACATTTTGACGTGTCACAATAATTAATGTACTTCTAGCTATTACGTATGTAAATAGAGGTATATTGATCACCTTGTTACACCTTGTCTATTAGCTTTATAAAAAGTTTTATCCCCGATAAAGAAATCAAAATCTTTATAATCTAGACAAAAATACATGTATATGGCTTCGGCGTACATTCTTCAAAAGAATATTGAAAATATGAATGACTATATATTGGCTAAACTAAAGGGGATGAAAAATCTAAAAATAAATTAAGAAGTTTAAACTTGATTTTTATGACTCTTAATATTAAGATATATGGTGTTACAGTTTACATGACCAAAAAATAAATATTCTCTATGTTAAAATAGGTCCGATAAAGCTTAGTAAATAATATTCAGGATGTATATAAATATTATTTGCAATTGTAATTTAATTTTGTTGGCACTTTAAAGTTGTTGTCTACTTTGAATAAAATAATTATCTTTGAAAGTAAATTAGTTTTACAAAAGAAAAAAGTAAAAGTGTTATGCGGCAGTAATTAAAATACAATTATTGACTATTTTACAAAAGAACTTTTAAGTTGTATAAAATAGGTCTAAAAAAATTAACAAATAAAAACGTTTCTAACAAAGAATCCAAATATTTTGTTGAGTTGTTAATAAGAAAAAAAGAGGATTCAATAAGTTTTTAAAGTGCGTGTACCAGAAAAATGTTTCATGTTATTTTTTTCCATCAAAAAAAAATAAAAACTTCTTTTTCACTAAGAAAGCTTAACTAAAGTCCTGTTCATAAGAAGTTTGGTAGATGTTTTTTAAATATCCTGCTTCTACTTTAAATGTACTTGTATTTTATAAGCTTTTTCAATTTTTTATTGAATTTTCATTTATGTGAGATTAATACAATTAAAAAACCCAGTGTCTTAATAATCTACAGAGTAATAAAATACATTTTTTAGTTAGCAAACATCGTGTATTTTTGTATAAATTATTTTCTTGCAAGATTTGTCGAATTTTTACAACACTTCAACACTACAAACCTTCTTTGTAGTAATCCTGAGCCGAAATATACCCCAGTGGTTTGGCTTTTATATTTTGTTATCATTCAATGTAAATTAAAGTAGCAATACGAAAACCACTTTTTAAAATTAGGTTATATAGCACTACATTTTTACATTTAGATTTATCTGTCCATCTTATTTAATTTCATTAGTCAAAATAGAAAAAATATACGATATTTTAGAAATACGTGTATCTACTTTAAACTATTCTAATTTTACAAATAAAAACTGGTTATAAAAATATCACAGAAATTAAACATCATCTAATTTTTTAAATTATAGTATGACTAAAAATTAAAAATATATATAAAACATGAATAGTATCACAAAAATTTTTGATGCAAAAATTACATTATTGTTAAAAGAGGCAGTGAAAAGCCTGGAAGGTTATTTAATGTATGCTTCAGTCTTTCAAACACATGCACTATATACGAAGCAAATTGGTGAACGTAAAAAATATATCTTGATTTTAATAAGATAACCGATTTTTAAATACACTTGCAGCTACATTCGCTATTGTATGTCGGATCACAGGATCTATCCAAAGTCCTTACGTTAGAGATCACGTGTCTATAACAGTAGTAATTGTTTCTATGCGTAAAGCGGAATTTTAGGGGAGTATCTTACAGCTAATTTAACTTGTAAAGATAGTGTGCAATGAGTGGGTCTTTACAGTTCTATGCGCATTAAACAAAAATTTATGCAAGTCTCTATAGGGCTCTATTTGTGTGTTAATAGAAAAACACAAATATACTGGTTCTACTAAAAGCTTCAAATTTTGGGAACTTTTTGCGATTTTTGCCTATATTTTTTTCATACCCACAGGAAAGCTGTTCTCCAACAGCCATTCATGTTTTTTATAGTTGCCAGAAAATTCAATAGGTTTTTTTTATCTTGGGATAGTCCATAAAGGCTTAAAGCTTAAGTTCTAACGTGCCCTAGATGTTTTAGATAAATCAAGATGCAATTTATTGACGTAAGACTTAAGGAATTTAAGAGAAAGGAAATATTTCTACAAGCAGAAGGTTCCACAGCCTAGACACTCTAGAGATGAAGGGTTAAACAAAGTGGAAACTTCTAGGCTTGTCAGGTTGGACTGTAAGGGGATTCATGAAAGTGGCACTTCGTGTTATCTCTGATGGGAGCCACTAATTGCTAATTATACATCAAGTGGAAAAATCGCAAAAAGTTAATAAATATTCTTAAAAAGTAAAAAAAAAAGACCAACACTCTGAAAGCAACGAAAACAAGGTGATATGAATTAGTAATGGGTCAAAGGGAAAAAAATATGAAAGATGCTTTTTTGTCTACTATTATCCAGTCTTTTAGCAATAATAGTGCCAGATTTTTATTAAATTAAAATTCATCCTGTTCTATATTACTTGCATAATTATTTATACACAGTTTGTGCCAGATTATGTACTGGAAACATGCAAAAATTATGACAAAATTCAATTGGTTAACCAATTTTTTTTGACGTCAACTTTTGCTACCATATCGATGTCAGTTTGTTGTATTATTGATACACCTCGTTTAGGATTAATGTGAGCAGACATTGTCTTAATGATATGCTATGTTTTGGTCTAATGTATGATTAAAAAATGTTTTACAAGGAACCAATATACAGTGTATTATATAATGAAGAATTTTTAAATAATCGCATCAAATTCTGTATCCTTGGATAAATCTTGAAAACGGACTTTTAGCAAATATTTTTTTAATCAGTTTTTGTTTAAACACCTCTTTATGGATGAAATAAAGATTTTTTGACGCGCTGTATTTATAATACAAAGTCGATTATACAGTAAAACTTGTGTGGACGGACACCCTTTTATAACGGCCACCTGTGTTATCGGTCACTTTCAAGCTAACAAAATTTGCTATATAGGAAATCCCGTATATAAAAACCCTTAGATAATGGACACCCTTATAAAACAGCCACGGCCAGACAAATCTCAATTTTTATAACCTATTTCAGGTAAATCAACCTTTTTATATTGGCCGCAAATTCTTTGGGCTAATTTGTATTTTATTATTTTATGATTGTATTCTGCAAATTTTAAAGGTGAAAATACTCAACAATAATATTTATGGCCAGGTTCAAATAGCATTAGTGGCTTGGGGGATTATCTTCACATTATATTTTTAGTTGTGTCCTTAAATCGATAAGAATAAAGTATCGTGTTCGGAATCGAAAAGTGTTTAATCATGTCCCCAAAACGAAATGGTTTGTCACTGAAGGAAAAAATTGATGTTATCGCGAAAAGTGAAAAGTACGCGAAAACTGGCTGAAAAGTTTGGTGTTAGAAAACAAAAGAGTAAATTCCAGAAGTCGGGAAAATTGGCAGTAGATCAATTCGTCTACAATTGGTTCTGCAAAGCAAAAGGTAAAAATGTTCCAATATCTGGACCCTTAATTAAACAAAAAGCACTTAAGGCAGCAAGCAATTTAAAAGTAAAAAATTTTGTAGCTTTCAATGGTTAAACAACTGTTACCTGGCAATACTGGCCACCCTTCTATAAAGGCCAATTATTCTTTATTTTATGGTGTCCGTTATAGACAAGTTTTACTGTACTCTGTTTTATTCATAGTGTTTTACATTTAATGGCGGCTCGTGACTTAGTAGGTAGGCCCAACTATACTCAATGTTTTTGGTGCTCTCGCCATTTTATAAAAATCCTATTAAATAAAGAATGTTAACATAAAGGCACATACAAAATCCAAAATATATTTTTTGGAAGATAGATTCAATTTTTTAAAAATTATTTTAGTTTTATTTGAGGTAAAATCATCGTACCGCGGCCCTACATGACGAGCCGTCGATTTTTTCTTCAGTGTAAGATAACCCATTGTCCACTATTGCCTTCTATAACATCAAAAAATATATATAATATTGCACGGCGGGCCTAAATCATAATAAACAAATAATAACCTATAAAAAAGCTATCCTATGTATTCACATAGTTTAGGGAGTGCCGATAATTTTTGTTTTTTGATAACAAAACAAAAAAAAATGAAAATTTAATACTTTTTACAAGGGGACGGTCCGAGAGGTGCATCGAGCTGTGGACTCCCACTTCGCGTGCTTATAGTTTGGGTAGGTACCAACCAAACCCCAAAATTGTAGATGCCAACTCGGCTTCGTTTTCGAGAAATAGCCAGTCAAAGATGGTAGGACGCTTATGTACCGCATAGTTTGTGCGTCAAGACGATAAGCTAGTAGCCTAATGGCATGAATAGGTATCAGACTTGCGTCCCGACGATCCGTGGTTCGAGTTCCGTCGAAGATGTGCTTTTTTTTGTTTTAAATTTTGTTTAAATTTATAACTTATCATTTAAAAATTGCAAGAAATTAAAAAATATATTTTACGCGCCTTTATTGATTAAAACTTAGGATTTTTTAAAATTATATTAAATAAAATAAATTAACCGTAATTTGCACTTTGGCATCCACTGATGAAATATTTTCGTGAAAATAGTCAGAAACGACACCTTATCGAAATTTCTCGACCCTCTTACCGCTTAACGACTAAAGTGACCCTAGTCTGTACATGAGTTTTTATAATGATTATCAACCGTCAGAGGGTAGTCGTAAGAGTAAATACGCTCCTTGAAGAAATATTTAATTAATGAAGCATATTTTTAAATCCTATATTCTTTGGTAATTTTTTAAAATATTTCTTGCCTCATGGAAGAAGAAATAAAAAATGAACAAAAAATACAACGATCAAAAAAAAGATAGGAAAAATAAAATTACGGTTAACGTCTTCAAAATAATTGAAAAAATTCAAGAGATTTGCAAAAAAATTGATATTCAATTCGTAAGTTTTAATTAATAAAGACGCGTAATTTTTTTTTAAATTTCTTGCAATTTTTTTGATAAGTTATAAATTTAAACAAAATTTAAAACAAAAAAAGCACGTCTTCGACGGAACTCGAACCACGGATAGTCGGGACACAAGTCTGATACCTATTCGTGCCATTAGGCTACTACATAAGCGTCCTTCCATCTTTGACTGGCGATTTCTCGAAAATGAAGCTGAGTTGACACCTACAATTTTGGGGTTGGGTTGGTACCTATCCACACTATAGGCACGCGAAGTGGGAGCCCATAACTCGATACACCTCTCGGACCGTCCCCTCATTAGTTAAAAAAACTGATATTTTACTATTTGTAATTTGTAAAATTTGCATTTTTGCACTGTTTTTAGCCTCCTTTAGATTATTTTGAAGTTACTCCTCCTAAAAATAAACTATTGGAAGAACTCTACGAAAGTATATTATAACACGGTTTTTTTAATTCATGTACTTTCGTAACTGTTTCTTAAAAAATTGCCTCCTTACACAATTTTTTTTTTAATTATCTTAAATCACCTAATATAACTATGCCTAAAGTGCACTTCTACTTTTTAATTTAACTAAAAATAAAAATATAAATAATGGGTTAACTCAAAAGTTATTCAGTACTCCCTTTAAGATTAAAGATGTGTTTACTTAGAAAAATATTATGCTATAATTTAGTTCTTATTCTATCACAATTTATTATTTTCAATATCAGCTTATTTTAGATTTAAAATATCCAATGCGTCCATTACAGTTATTTCTTAAACGGTAAAACATATGAAAAATTGGACTCTGCATATAGGTAAAAAATGGGTAAACCTTCGGTAGAATAAAGTTATGGAAAACATTATTTTACCATCTTTAGGGCTCTCATGTATTACGACGAAGTTTTGAAAAAATTATAGTTTACAAAAAAACACTTTATATTCTCTGTTTAGGAATGATGTATTATTAAGGTTTTGACAAGTTATACAGATCTCTCTTGGTACTATTTATGGCGAGACTCCCAGGTGGTCGGGTTTATGCTCCTGTGGGCCTTAGAATAATTGCAATAACTTAATTAAAATTTTCTGAAATGCACAGTCGAGGCCTTTTTAAGCGTGAACGGTAAGGTAAGTATAATCATGTTTCTCCAGATCAAATCAGAAACTTTACTTAAAACAAAAACTGCCACCCTTCCCGTAAAGGAAAGTTGTGTCCCCAATCATCACATACTTACTCTATCAAGCACGTCTTTTTAGAAAAGCTTTAAAAACTGAAACGGCCTATTTTTTGAAAAGACTATGTGAAACCCTTAAAACACATGTTTGCGAAAGTTACAGAAAATATTTTGCAATATATAAACAAATTATACTAACAATAAAAATTTAACATATTAAAAGTTTCATCAGTTTACGACATTTGTCACCCAAGTTTGTTTTTACAGCTTTTTTCTATAAATGCTTATAAAATGTCGACATTTTCTCTTTTGAACATTTTGATGAAATAAAGCATTTTTAGATAAAAACCAGGTTACGTGGCCAAGATGGGCGTAGCAATATATGAAATAATGTAATGAATATTTTTAGAAACCCATATCTAAATATGGACCATGGCTTTACATATGGTTATGGGATTACTAGATTACAAATAAAATGATCTTCCAGAGAGGCAAAAGGTAGAGGCGTTTCTGAAGAAACAAAAGGTATAAAAGATAACAAAGTGTCACCAAAAGTTCCACGACTTGACACTTCTGCAAGAGATAAGATAAACTAAATATTTAAATAATAATATTACCATTTTAAAGATTTGTTAAAATTGCCTTTGTTAAAATAGAAATCAATTGCGACATGAATATTATAAACATTTAAATATGAATCAGTTTTTGACTTCCTATATATTGTCTACTTATTTTAGGATATCCATGTACCACACATGACACCTAAAATACATATATGTAAATCGTTTTTGGACGATCGTCGGCTTTGAAGGAAAATAACGGTCATGGACGTACTTTGGCAACTTATTTGCTTTATACATTTTTTGATTTATAAGATTCATTCAAGTAAAAATGCAGTAAATACTAAAAAAATCGTTCTTTTTTATATGCAGAACATGTTGTATAAGTCAAAGTTAACTCAGAGATCAAAAAACGCCACAAGGCTAAGAGTTAACTTAAGTGGAACAACACTCCTTTGGAGATCTTTTATAAAAACAGCCTGCATAATAAAACACCGATTATTCCTAGCAACCGTCTGTCAAACGTCGTTAGTACTGAGCTACTTGAGAGGTTTGTGTAGGGTAACTTTTGGTTGAGGTCGTTTTGTTCATAGTTTTGCTTGCAACCCATCCAGACTGGCGCTGATAACTTCTGTTCCCAGTGATCAACCCGCATTCGAAGATCGTTGAATTTCCAGAAGCCCTTGCCTTTGAAAAAGTAGGTCCTTCCTAAAAATATAAATGTTAATAATTAGCAGTTTTGTCAACGATTTTTTAAATACAGATATTCTGAATAGAATTTTTTATTTATTTTAAATTTTTATAGTAAATATGTATTAATGTACAAGTTTTGTATAGCCACTAAAATGCATCAAAAACATTATCTTCTTTCATTTGTAAGTAAGTTATTTCTTACAAGATCGTTTATTTGTTAATGTTTCATTAACGTATATAAAATCAATCATTAATACCCTCATTAATGCATAATTTTCTATTAATAAATATTTATAGTAGAGGTTACTAAAAATACACAAAACAAAAATTAAGTCTATTTATAATCTTGTCATTCGAATAAGAGCCATTAAAGCATTTGTCCGGTTCGTTGCCAGGCACCTCTTTCCCACTGGGCATTCTGGGCAAGTGCCCAGGACTCCACGATCCATGGGGCTCCCTAGTTCCGGTCAGATCACCAACGGATAACCTATATTACAGATGATAATAACATATTTGTTTTTTTTGATAAGATCATACTAAACAAAGCTATACCTAAAAGCGAACCCACGTATCTAATCTTTTTGCCTGCATTGATAAAATAGTCCTCCATTATCATAGTAACAGGAGCCCCATCATTCTTATAAGGTGCTCAGAGCCCCCAATAGGTAAAAGACGGCCCAGTTCGTTGCATAAAACCGAAATATATCACGAAAAAATTCCTAAATTTAATATAAAAACTATCGCCTAAAACTTGCGCGATTGGCGATAAATTATCTCAACCCCCTATCGCGCTTGCTCGCTCATTAATACCCTTATTTTTAGTGATCGTTTATTTATGAGGAATATTAACGTATACAAAATTATTCGTTATTAGCCCCCATTAAAAGGTGATTTTCTAATAATAAAAGATTATAGTATAGGCCACTAGAAATGCATAAAAAACATTTAGTCTATTTATAACCTTGTCATTTGAATAAAAACAAAACAACTGTCAAGTTGGTTGCCTTAAACCGAAATACACCTTAAAAATAATTTAAGAAAAAATATGATTTCCAAAATTTAATAGCAAAACCAACGCCAAAAAAATATTGTCACTAACTCGGCCATTAATTGGCGATTAATGATTTCAACCCTTAAAAAATGACCTCGATCAGTACTCCCCTTATTAATAGCCTTGTTTTCTAAATAGCTATGACCACTAATTTATTGTTTTTCTGGATTTTCATTTTTCTATTCTTTATTAGTGCTTTCATTTTTTAAAGAAATTATTACTAGGTAAAATTATAAAAAAAGGAGCTTGACCACGTCAAAATTTCACTTAATAACGTAATTGCTAAAAAGGAAATAGGTGGTCTTCTCTGTTTCAATTAAAATGTCTTTTTTTGTATATAATTTTTTACTTAATTTAGTTTTCTTGCTAATTATATTTAACAAAAAAAGCAGTATAGTCGGAGAGCCCATGAACATGTTTCATGAAGTGTTTGATTCAGGTAAAAATTTTACATAGTGGTTTCGGGTGTTTTCTTGTTTTGTACACTGAATTATTTAATCAATTTTACTTGTTGAACCATTTGACGACCAACCAATCACACATATCAACTATTAAAATTTTGTTAACTTCTCTGAAAAATTCAAAACCCTAGTTTGGTAGGTCATTGTTCGAAAAGCGGCTTTTTTCCAATCGACGATATCCAAAAAAACAGAAACTTTTTAAACCTAATCCACTTAAATTAAACACCATGAAAACACAATCCTAACGATTTAATTCATTATTTTATGAAAATTTGTTTTGTTGTAATATTTAGTAAGGTCTAAAAAAACTATCATTTATTTTGTTAATATACCAAATAATTTGACAAATTCAAAAGCCCTTATTCTGAATTAGGTATGGTTATTCGGGCTTGTTAAATGCTTTATTTTCCCAATTATGTTTCGACGTTATAAATCACCAATAAACGTAACTTTCCGTTTAGGCCTCAATTCTGCCATGGCGTATTCAAACGTAGGGATAATTTAGACAAATTTAAAAACCCTTAGTTCTGGTCGGTCATGGTTAGTTCTGGTTAGTAAAAGCGGGTTTTTATTTTTCCCAATTATATTTCAGACGTGATATATTACTAAAAGTAGCAACAGTAAACTTTTCTGTTTAGGTAGATAGTTAAAACGTATATTAATAGATTATTTTAATATCACTATTATTCAAATAAATATTTTATATCTCTGCATCTTATATGTGAGCAATAAATAATTTGATATTTAGTTATGAAATTAGTTTTAATTCATTTTATCATATTTTATGAACCATCAGAGACAGGAAGACAGTTTTTGGTGTACGAAACGAGATGTCGAAAACTAAATAATTATTTTTGTGTACGAAATAAGCATATTTGGGAGAAATTTTTGAGGTGTACGAAACAAGAATAAATCGTAGTTTCGATAGGATTGCCTGACCTACCTGGGTAGACCAGGTACTGCGCATACAGGAAGTCCGCGCAACTCTTAGTTCATGATTGTCAATTCCCGGAAAAAGTGATTGACTTTTTACACACACAATATTTTTTAATATATATAATTAAGACGCTATTAAAATTTCAGCGTGAATCAAACAAATTTTTTATTTATAGAAAAACAATGTTGGGGTGGTTTGGTTCAAAATTATCCCTCCCCCAAAGTGATTGCCTTTTTTAGTTTTTATTCTAAACCAATTTAACTTTCAAAACGTCTTTGTTGGCTTTTGAATTAAACACTTATTGACAAAAAAATGTTTCACACCTTTTTTATATGCCAGTACCTATCTAGACAACTATGTGAAAATCCTACCTGAATTAAATACTTTATGAAACGTGTCATGGGCTCTTGGACTATTGGGAGAAATTTAACGAACAGTTTCAAATTATAAAGTTAACTTACCATCTTTCCATTGAAATACAGCATCAATATCAGTACCTACGCCTTTCCACATGGCTACCATATTTCTTGGATAGTCAAGTTCAACTTTTTGTTCTTCCTCATCAAACCTACATAAAAAAGACATTTCTGTTTATATACACGTTGATACGATACTATTTATATTTTGAGCCTCAGCAAGACCTAGTGTTATCAGGTGTTATTTGACGTTTCCGCTAGAAATTTTAGCGTTTTTGAACATAAATTCTTGTTATTTAAGCGCAATTTTTGTTTACAATTAATTCGTAAAAACTTCCGTGCAATGATTTATTACGATTTTCGGCGTGGATTATCAAGACAAAAGAGCATCGATCGTCTTATTTAAACTTTTGACGAAAAAACTTTATTCTGTGAGATTGAGGCAACCTTAGGCATTAGTTCCTCAGGAAAGTGTAAAATATTGCTTGATCATTTAGCCGTAAGAAAGATTTGATCTTATTGGATTGCACAAATTCTCAAATAGATGCTCGTATCGTCAATTGGTGCCCCAACAAGATTATAACATGTAACGAATCATGGATCTCCGCGTATGATGTTACGGGATTCGGCAGGGCATGCTAGTACGGCGTTGCGACAGCACCTGCCGACAGTATCAATAAAGTGCTTTCTACGCTATTTAATTTCAAATTTTCTATTTTTATTTGATCAGAATTAATAAGTTTTGTTTTCTTTACTTTCTTTTCGGTCTTCAGCATATAGTATTAGTGTGGTTTTCGTGTTTGTTGTTTATTTTTAGAAATCCAGGTGAACTAGTTAAACTGTTGCTTACGTTTAACCCTACGGGAGCGTGGTCCCAGATTGGTTTTTTTTCTAAATTTATTTATATTTTAACTCCTTCGGAAATTAAACCTTTTACTCGAGATTTTGAAGAGCCTGAAATGAGCGCCTTGGGCTAATTAATTTGTTTAACTTTAGTTTTTTTGTTGTGATTAAAATTAAAAGTGTAACGTATCCAAAGATAAGTTTTGGTTTTTGTAATTATAGAAAAAAAATAATAAAAAAATGTCAAATGATAACTTTGATGAAGTGTGTAATCAGTTGCTCCGATTAATCAGCTTAAAATTAAAGCATATGGCTAAACATAAGTTTTTTATTAATAAGGAGCCCGGAGCGATGAACACCCTAGGCACTCACGAACCACCGTTTTCGGCGTTGCGACTTCCGCGGGAAGTTGCTTCTGCCGATGGGGTGGAAGATGAAACACCAAATTCGGCGCCACGGCATTCCCGATCCGCCGCCGCTGCCGATATAGTAACGAAGTCCCGGTTTTCCCATTCTGCCACGCGGGTGCGGAGCAAGACCTTGTACCGTCGGCGCCAGCGCCGTAAGGAATCAAAGGTTAAGGGTCCTCCTGCGCTACCCGCGTGGCAGTAATGGAAATAAGCAATATTTTTCCGAACAAGGGGCAAGGCAGCATTAGCACAGTCAAAAATATATATGTATATATCGATCATTGGCACAGTTAAACCAGAATTTCCGAGTGGTACCGTATCCGAAACCATCAAAAAGATCGCTGATCACCCATCCCGGAATAAGTACTGGCAGCCCAGACCAATTAAAGATCCAGACGAACCCGGAAATCCCTATTTTATACGCGGTTAAGGAGGTAGAAGATAAAAACTTAGTAGCCGGATGTGAGTTCCCGTTGACCGCCATTACGGGGGAGTGGCGTCTTTCAGGGACTTTGACCACCCTCCAGATCACTCTAGGAGTCCAGGATTTATCGCCCCCTACAAAAAAAGACCCTACAAGCCCTAATCCAACGGTGGTTAGAGGGTGCAACACCCCGAGCGCTACCAGGAGCACAGAAGTTGGGAGTGTTGATGTTTCTGTTCCTGACCGCGGATGAAAACGGATGGGATGAGGTACAGCGAGTACCTCGGAGTCCAGTGAAGACCGAGAGCTCTACTACAAGGGTGGTTCCTCCCTACTTCCCGGCAAATAAGGTGAACAACCTGTGGGCGACACTTTGGGGCAACCACTAAAAGTAATAATCCATTAAGATATCGTACTTAAGGCACCTGAGATGCCTAGTTGGGATGTGGGATGGGCCGGGGACTATGCAGCCGGTCCGCATAGTGCCGGCACACCCCAATATTAAACCGATTATAATATCCCGAAGGCTGTGCTGCCAATGCTTTAAAGAAGCTAGAACAGCAAAGAATTAAGCGTTATACGCGACGCCGCGCGGCGTTTCGCGGGCAGAAAGGCAAGGTGCAGAATTTTATTGTAAATAAAGTAGAACGAGACCGTCTGCGTAAAAAAGCAAAGTGCGGGAAATTGTCCGGCCCCAGTTCGGTTCGTTCCAGAGCCGAAGCCCCTAAGAGGATCCATGGGAACCCTTAGAGTCTCAGAGATGTTGGCCCGCAAACATCTCAATGAGCTGGAAAGTAAACAGCAGTCGACTGTATGGGTGTTTCAAGAAAACCGCGCGCGAAGCACTTTGAAACTGAAAAACTGGTCATGTGGCAAGAGTGTCTTTAGAGGAACATAGAGCGGACAATTCTCAATGTTAAACAAGCATGTCTTTGGCTGAGGTTTTCAGTGGCATAAAAAAACAAACTATAGCGCTGTCGGTCAAATCATTCATCATTAACACAGTGTCAGTTGTCACACATCGCCTCTAACAGCCGACTATTTGTACATTTAGAAAATCAAATTAGTAGGTCATCCATACAGTCTTTATTTAAAACCAAAAGACTTTTTTGTGTTTCTAAACGTCCGAAATAAATTGCGTGGACAACGATTTTCGTCGGCCCAAGAACCATTGATGTATTAAAAAATCATGTTTTGGAGGTGTTTCAAGCAGACTAGAAGCAATAATTTGAAAAGTGGTTTGAACGCAAGCAAAAGTGTATAAATTATAAAAGAAAATATTTTAAAAAACCATATATTAAGTAATTTTCGGTGACAAACTACTGTTAATTTTTATTATTAGTATCAAACCATAAGTAGTGCCCATAGTATAAAATAAATGCTATAAAATTCTGGTATTTTTCTGAAACTTTTCCAAAGTCCCTATGTCCTTTTTCAAGAATAATAACATACATGAATTTTAAATTAATGCATATAAAAATTATAACTAGGTTAACTTACCTCCAGTACATATCTCCACTAAAGAAATACGTTCTACCATTGTGTCCCCAAACCATGGCTCCGTCAATTTGTTTGATGGTACTAGGTAGGCCTAACTCTGTAATGGGTTTGGGATATCCTGGAACAAGGCTCACTCCAGAAAAGAGATAGTACTTGGTACCCACAAAGAAAACAATATTCCCGTCGGGGCGTTCGTACACTGCGTCTACGTTAGTGAGGTTGCGAGGAAAACCTCTGAAAAGGCGTACTATTTCTGCTGGATAGCCGGTCGTTACTAGACCGTTCTCACCAATTCTCCAGAAATACTGTAAAAATTTAAAATATCAAATAATTTTATTTAAAAGGGTACACTTCTAAAACTTGTAAATAAACTGCTCAACAAAAAGATCGTACCATTTAATTTTTACACCCATTTTCAAACTGCTGTAACTTTTTTAAAAATTAACTTTTTTGAATATCTAAAACGAAGTTTAAAACCGCGTTTCTTCTACTTTAAGCTGTGTTGCATTTAGTTTTAGGAAGATGAATATTATCATGATGTACAGGTTGATCAATAGAGTGCTGCAAAAAAACAAAAATTCGAGTGTGTCCCATTTCAGTGATAATTTTTTTGGTCGTTATAATATGGGTTGTTACCAGGGTCATATCAATATCTCTAGACATTTATGCCAGTTTTTGAATTGAGGACCTCTGGCTTGCGATACACTTCTAAACGTCAAATTTTGGTAATTAATTCTTTAAAAAGCTATAACTGGAAAATGGATGGACGGATTTCAACGAGTGTTTTATAATCAGAAAGCTCATTTCATGTAATTTTTTTATGTCCTAAACACTTTTCAATAGGTTATAATTTTATGAGTATACGGGGCCAACAAATACCAAAAACGTAGCTGATTTAGAAATCCTAAATAAAGGGTAAATTATTGAACGCCAAAAGGACCATATGTGTGTGTTTTGTTTTAAAAATGGCCAAGTTTGTGTCAATATCTGGAAACGATTTCTACCGTTAATCGATTTATGCTGTTTAAGTGCCTATAAACTTATTCAGCAAAAATGCGTCGTTATTATGGCATTAGGTCTGAATGGTAGGAATTCCAACAACGTCTTAAAGTTTTAAACATTTTTAAACATAAATTAGGGTATTTGGTGTTGTACACCATGATATACGGAGTGATCAACAAAGTGCTTTCAAATTTATTATGGTATCCATAATAACCGCAACATTAGGTACAGAACGGCCTTGTTTGCGCACCATGTTTTAGATTAAAATTGTTAGGCTTGAATCTCTTTTTAATACATTTCGGTGTCCAAAAACTTACCGCACTATATTTTTTAGTTGATTTTAGCTTAGTTTTGCCATTTTCAAAGAGTTAAATTACCTCAACAAAAAACAAAAAAAAATGTTTACTTGATACATTTGAATTTATTTATTATATTTATATGATCTTTTTGTTGAGCAGTTTAGTCAGTACCAATAATAGAGATATGGGATCCATACCAAATATATACCAGATGCTATGGGCCTTAAGGAAAACATTTTGGTAAAGAAAATTTTTAGTTAGAAATTTGCGGAAAAAGTTGATTTTTGTGAAACCTCCCCCCACTCGCAGGAAAAATGTAAGTTTCAAAAGCGAATCCTCAATTTGTATTTTTTTCGTTAAAAAAGATTAACTTTTTTCCAAATACCAAAATGAAAAATCATCATGTGATTACAATGTTTATTTAACTTTTTCGAAGTGTCGCTCAAGGAACCCAGGGGCTCCCATGAGCTTGGAGGCCCCGGTGCACTGTCTAGCCCCCCGATAGCTACGCCACTGGAAAGAGATTTATCTCAGGTAGGCTGCTATGAAGGTTTATTTTGCATACAAGAGTAAAAACTATTTTCTTGTTGGTATCCACATGCTTTCCAAACAGTTATTAAACTTAATCACATTAAAAAAAAAGTAATAGCGGTTTTTTTCTCCCTTTTAACTATTAACCTTGTTCTGGTTGAAAACTTTTAAGTCAACCTATATACAGGTACCACTGTGACAATTTTTGGATAACACATTAAGTATAAACCAAACCAACTTTTATCGTATCTCTTAACAAAAAAATCAAAATTAATTTGATAACTTCTTCACTGAAACCCAAGAGGTTATTATTATCAAATAAAAAGAACCTGCGTAAGAACTAGTGGTGCCTCTCTCGTTAGTTTTTTAAGTTCGTACGTGAAGACGAGCTGTTTATAAATATGCGTTTCAATACTAACTTACGAATGATGTAATTTTTTGTTAATTATTTCTCTGTAATCTTTACAAATTTAATACATAAATATATTACAATAACTTATTAAAAAAATAAATATTAATAAGAAAGTTATAATTAAGTGATTATGAGTGATTAAAAACAAGCCAAGCTCTGGTAACATGGGTTGTTGTGTTGTGTTGTGGTTAGTTGTGGTTATAATACAGTGAAACTGAGTCAAATATAAAATTTTAATCGTTTACATCAAAACCTCAGTTAATAAAACGTTAATAAAGGTGGATCGTATTAAGTAAGTTGATGTGCGTTGACAATAAATATACAGTGTGTACATAATGTATTGAACAAATTCATTATTTGCTTAAGCAAAAAAAGATAATTTCTTCAAACACGTAAATAATAATTTTAAATTGCATATTTTTTGAAATAACAAAAATTTACAGGGTGACTCATGTAGTTAGTATATATGACATTATTGATGATTTTTAAAACAGGAACCGCCATATCTTTAGTGTAGATTTATAATATCCAAGAAGAGCGAATTTTAAGAACATAAAATACTTATGGTTTTAGGTGGCAATTTCGTAATTACAGGATATTAAAGCATTGTGTATATAATGATTTCTATCTTTTGCGAAGTAGATAAATGCATAAGTTATTTAATAATATTACTTAAATACTTGACAAAAAATATTATTTTGTCAGCATAACAAGCATTACCATAGTTACAAGACAGATATTAAAATGCGTTTTCAAATATTGCTGGTACCCATTTACACAAAATTAAGAAAAAAGCAAAAATTAAGACCATGTACCTACAAAACTGTCCATTAAAATCATAAAAAAAATTAAAATTAGCTTTTCTTGGAGGTTATAAATATGTAATAAAATATGGGGTTTTCATTTAAGAAAATGTCACGCAGGTTCTCTATAGTAGTAAAATGTTTTATTGTTCAATAATTTCTTAGCAATTTTTTTGTCATTTTATATTTTTTCTTTATTTAGATATACCTACTTACTTTATCTTTAAAAATAAACAACTCTCTTCTTATTACAGCCACAGCATCATAACTGGTATCACACGTGTCTGGTGGTCCATTTTTATTTGGATACTCTTTAGGGGTACTAGGAGGTGATCTTTCTGGAGTTTTTTGTGGAGTTTGGGGATATTTTCTTGGTACGATTTTTGTAGGTCTGTGGTATGGTGTATTCGTGACTGGTGTATGCTGATCTAAAAATACAATTTAATAAATTCAATAGAGTGGGCAAAATTTTTGGGAATACTTATATTTTTAGCGAGTAAAAAATTAAAGGATGCGTAAAGATTTTAAAATAAAACTGGGGAAAGTTATCACAACATACAAAACATTTTTTGATTATTTTTGTGTTTTGATTGTGTTTATCAGATGTGTTTATTGCACAATGGTAATCTCTATGACTTAATTTAAGAGAAAAACAAAGTACGCCACCATTTTTTTACTACTGTTTACTTTTTTACCTAATTCGTTTATAAAAAAAAACAAATATTATACCATATTTTTTGCTAACAACCAAAAAATATAAATAAAAATTTATAACAAATCAAAGTCTTAGGGAATTTTGAAAGGTGTTATTTATTTTCATTTTTTTGAGGAAATAGATATAGATTTCAGATTTAAGTAAGAGATTTAAATTTAGTGTTTTCGTTTTCACACACCGGAAAAATATATTACCAAAAGAGTTTATTTATTTATTTTTTGTTTTAGATTTTATATACAGATTAATTCTGTTCAGAGCTGTCAGTAATCGAATTAAAATAATTAAAAAATCGTATTCAATTACTTCCCAGTAATTGGTTACTTTAATTCAATTATTTTTTCCTAAAAGGTAATTGTATTTGGTTAAAATTAATAGGATAATGTAATCGTAATTGGTAATTATTTTAACGAATCCCAAATTCAATTACTTAGAAAGTAATTCGATTACTTCTAAAGTAATTGATTTATTTAGAAATTAATTCAATTACCTAAAAATAATTGAATTACTACAAAAAGTTCAATTACCTTTCATGAAAAAACTGCCAGAATTTTGGCCAGCCAGAAAGAGCATAAACACGGCGGCCTTTGGAATCCGGCAACGCCGCCTCCGCGCCCATTTAGTGTTTTCGATTGAAGCTAACCGCCACCGGTTTTATACTTTTTTGTGAAAAAATTTGTTGATGTTTGGGGTAGGATAATTTTTTTATTTCAGAGTCATTTAATGTTGAACTTGCCGAGAAAGCAGTTTGAATAGTGTGACGTGCGCTCATATTAGTATAAACATTTTATTTGTTTAGTGTACCGTGTTTAATATATGTGGAAATTAAATAAAGTAATTGCCAAAAATGTAATTACTTTAGTTTTAAATGATAATTAAATTACTTTTAACAAACATGCTAGTAATTGGTAATCGTAATTTACTACTATTTACAAGAGTAATTGGTAATTGTAATTGAATTACTTTTTAAAAGTAATTGCGACAGCTCTGCTTATGTTGCCACTTTTAACATCATATTTGTTTTATTTAAGTTCTTTTAAAAAGTCGTTTTCATTAAAAGCTAGGTATATTAGTATGCGATCATGCTATGCTATGCCACAAACTGTCTTGTCGGATGGGATGTGTGACACATGTTTGATTGCCTATTCCAATGAAACTTACCAGTTGTTGGGGTTCGATGATGGGGATACCTTCGGTCCGTTCCATGAGAGTTGTGGTTATGTTTAGGATAATGAGGTTTCTTATCAGGATGCATTGGTTTATGTGGGTTTTTCTCAGGCCTAAAAGCGATAATGGTAATTTACGTAACTTTTGAAAAAAAAAATCGATAAAATCTAAAAATAACCGACCTTGATGTGAAAAGTATTTATTATAAAATTCACTAAAAAATAAATCAATATCTCGGCTAATAAAGCACAATAATTGGGCAACGACCCGGATGTGTTTTTTAACCTAACGCTGTTTTTTAATAGTAGTCATTTTAAATACCTTTTTTATCACACTTGGTCATTTTCTTTGCTTACCTATTATAAGGATACTTTCCATTAGGATACCTAGGATCATAAGGATATCTGTGGTACACCCTCGTGGTTGGCCTGGTGGTTGTGGTAGTCGTTGTGGTTGTAGTCGTTTGTGGCTGTACTGGCGCTTGCGGACGGTAGTGTGGAATCCGTTCCCATTGTTTTTGATCTCTGGATCCTAAAAAATATATATGTAATTAAAAAGTATTTATAAAATTGTATTACTTTATATGTTTAATCTAAGTAATAGGTAAAATCATTCAACACATTATGTTTAAAAAATACGTACCATATAAATACTGAATGGCAAGCTTATCGTCATCAGGCAATTCATACTCAAATCCATCCTTCATTTCTGTATACCATGGATACATTAAGGCTCCCTCTACATTAGAATGTGAAAGGCCCAAGGAGTGACCTATTTCGTGGGCTGCTACATTAAATAGATTTGTACCTAAAATTTAAAAAATATATATTGTTAGATCTTAATGTGAAAATTGTTGTGTCAATTTTCGATTTATTAAAAAATGACAATTATTTTTATTTATAGCCATTTTTCATCAATACACTTTATTAATTTATTTACCAAGTTTTATTTAGTATTGGAAAAAGGTTCTTAGCCCGCATTTCAAAAAAAAAAAAAAAATACTTAAATGTGCAATGAAACTAAAATCTGTTTATTTTCATTTTTAGAATAACAATTAAAGAAAAAATGTATTGCATTTGTTCAAGAAGTTAATAACCAAATCAACAAACGTAATTGATTAATGGGAAGACTTTCTTTATTTCCTTTTGCCTATGTTTGATTTCGTACATTATGAATGTATCATATCCAGGAACACATCACAATCAATAGCCAGTATTGCCATATATGCCTTGACTTAAATTTGCATAAAACTCAAACTATTGGTGCAACCTGTTCAGCTTAGGCTGTTTCTGGAATATTCGGTACCGCATATTTCTCATAAAAGGTAGTCTAGGGTTAGTCTCTCACAGTTTTATGTTTTGAATATTTACTCTTGATTGCTGTCATTCAATTACTAATCTATCCTGTCTGGGTATGCATCAGCCACCATTGAAAGGCAAACTTTGACCTAAATGTGTGTGAATTTAGAGCCGTACATTTAACCTGTTCAGCTTAGGCTGTTTGTGGCATATTCGATGCCGCGTATATGTTTCAGCATAAAAGGTAGTCTAGGGTTAGTTTCTCACAGTTTATATGTTTTGAATATTTACTCTTGATTGCTTTCATTCAATTATTAATCTATCTTGTCTGGGTATGCAAAAGCCACCATTCCTAGACAAAGTTTAACCTAAAGGTGTGTGAAATTAGAGCCGTACATTTAACCTGTTCAGTTTAGGCTGTTTGTGGCATATTCAATGCCGCATATATGTTTCAGCATAAAAGGTAGTCTAGGGTTAGTCTCTCACAGTTTATATGTTTTGAATATTTACTCTTGATTGCTTTCATTCAATTATTAATCTATCCTGTCTGGGTATGCAAAAGCCACCATTGCTAGACAAACTTTAACCTAAATGTGTGTGAAATTAGAGCCGTACATTTAACCTGTTCAGCTTAGGCTGTTTGTGGCATATTCGATGCCGCATATATGTTTCAGCATAAAAGGTAGTCTAGGGTTAGTCTCTCACAGTTTATATGTTTTGAATATTTACTTTTGATTGCTTTTATTCAATTATTAATCTATCCTGTCTGGGTATGCAAAAGCCACCATTGCTAGACAAACTTTAACCTAAATGTGTGTGAAATTAGAGCCGTACATTTAACCTGTTCAGTTTAGGCTGTTTGTGGCATATTCGATGCCACATATATATGTTTCAGCATAAAAGGTAGTCTAGGGTTAGTCTCTCACAGTTTATATGTTTTGAATATTTACTTTTGATTGCTTTTATTCAATTATTAATCTATCCTGTCTGGGTATGCAAAAGCCACCATTGCTAGACAAACTTTAACCTAAATGTGTGTGAAATTAGAGCCGTACATTTAACCTGTTCAGTTTAGGCTGTTTGTGGCATATTCGAGCCACATATATATGTTTCAGCATAAAAGGTAGTCTAGGGTTAGTCTCTCACAGTTTTATGTTTTGAATATTTACTTTTGATTGCTTTCATTCAATTATTAATCTATCCTGTCTGGGTATGCAAATGCACCATTGCTAGACAAACTTTTAACCTAAATGGTGTGAAATTAGAGCCGTACATTTAACCTGTTCAGTTTAGGCTGTTTGTGGCATATTCGATGCCACATATATATGTTTCAGCATAAAAGGTAGTCTAGGGTTAGTCTCTCACAGTTTATATGTTTTGAATATTTACTTTTGATTGCTTTCATTCAATTACTAATCTATCCTGTCTGGGTATGCATCAGCCACCATTGCTAGACAAACTTTGACCTAAATGTGTGTAAAATTAGAGCCGTACATTTAACCTGTCCAGCTTAGGCTGTTTGTGGCATATTCGATGCCGCATATACAATTCAGCCTAAAAGTTAATGTAGTTTGTAGATTCTGTATATGTTTTAAAAGAATTTTAAAAAATTACGTCGTACTACCTTCATATGGCTGGATTTGGGCGTAGTCTTAATCTGGACGTTTCTAATATGATTAAAAGACACCAATTTATTTAAAGTAAATATCATATTTAATCTTTTATATTATGTATCTATTATTATAAGCACAACCCAATTTTTGTTTCATAATTTCATTTTAAAACGTTTTACAACCGAATGGATTGGATTACCATTTACTTTGTTCCCGAAACTGCATCAGGATCGCTTTCGAATATCCAATCGAATTTTAAAGTAGTACAGAATTAAGCGGAGCTTTGAAACTGAATAAAACAACTTTAAAACTTTTTTGTTAGGTTTACCTAGGTAACTTTGTAACAGTCATATACACTTTAATATTAGCTTAAAAACAAACTTTTAAACCTACATGTACCTACCTAATATAACTACTGTTATTGTAATTTAAAACATGAGGTTTCAAAGAATTTCTAATTAAATGTCAATATTTAGGAATGCGATTTTTAGGTTTATTTTAAGAAAAAAAAGTTCATATGAATGTATGTCCTAAACGTCTTAACTTTTGAGATCGAGTGGTAAAATTTTCAAAAATAAATAATTTATTATTGATACCTGTAATACCACTTCAGATATTTTAATTAAATCTGGCAAAAAAAAAAAAAAAAAAAATAATAATATATATATATATATATATATATATATATATATATATATATATATATATATATATATATATTATATATATATATATCTTAGAATTTGTTAACCCCGGTTCAGAGAAGTATTTCTAGAAATGGGAAAAGGAATTGCTACATCAAAAGATTTAAGGTCTCGAGTTTTAAGAGCTTATCAGAATGGGGAAAAACAAGCTGCTATTGCTCAAAGGTCCTCGTTAATTCCCAGTACAGTGACACGGATAATCTCATATTTTAATGAAAGACATCATTTAGATACTATTCTCAAGTCAGGTAGGCCAAGAAAAACAAATGCACACGCAGACAGGTTGATAAAACGCATTTCTCAAGAAATATAGCTGCTAGACTTGCATTCGCACAAAGGCATATCAACTGGACTGCTGCTGATTGCAGAAAGGTTCTTTTTAGTGATAAGACACGATACAATATTTTTAATTCAGATGGAATGAGACGAGTTAGAAGACCTGTAAATCAACTTTTCAATCCTAAGTATGTTACGCCAACAGTAAAGCATGGTAAAGGTAGTGTTGTATTATGGGCTTGCTTTTCCTCTGGGAGGGTTGGACCAGCTCACTTTATCGATGGAGTAATGGACAGGTTCATGTACAAAAACATTATGGAAAACGTGATGCTTCCTTTTGCAGAATGGGAAATGCCCCTACGGTTCATTTTTCAACAGGATAATGATCCGAAACACACTTCTAATCATGTGCGGCAATGGTTCAGGCAGAACAATATTCAAGTTTTAGACTGGCCTGCGCAATCCCCCAACTTAAACCCCATCGAAAACCTATGGGAAGAAGTAGAACGGCGAATACGAACTGAACTTTTCCCCAACAAACAAACACTGATGAATAAAATTTCAGAAGTTTGGAGAAATCTGCCACTTCATGTATTAGAAACTGTAATCAACTCCATGCCCAGAAGATGTGCCAAAGTTATAGCCAACAATGGATATGCTAGTGGTTATTAAACCCGTAAATACTTTTAAATTGTATACCTGTTATTTTTATATTGTACGTTCTTTGTTAATTTAATTAGCTGACCTTAATAAAAATGTTAAAATACTTTTGTCGCTAATATTTTTTAATAAATTATCCTTAGAATTATTTACTGCATTTGTTGCTTTAAATCATGCTTCAAAGAGGTTGTTATCTGATTGTCACAATATAATATATCTAGAAAACAACATTAAAACTAAAAAGTTGCGAGTAAAATATCATATATATGTTTAAATTATTATTTGTTGCAATACTTATTGATAATTATATATATATATATATATATATATATATATATATATATATATATATATATATATATATATATATATATATATATATATATATATATATTAGATATATATATATATATATATATATATATATATATATATATATATATATATATATATATATATATATATATATATATATATATATATATATATATATATACTATGTATCAAGAGGTTTTTAGTTTCCACCAGTGGCGTTCGTTCGGAATTTGACCTGCCTATTTTGGCAGACATTAATGGTACGCCACTGATTTTTCTTCAAATAAAAATTATTTTAAAATCCCTAATCATTTTTAAGCAAAGTTGATTACTTGATTTTTTTTAAACTGATGCACGGTCTTCACTTAAAAAAATCAAAACCGTTTCTCTGCATGATCATAACAATATCGGTAAACAATATTACCATGCAGACAGATAAATATCTAGATTTAATTTTTCTAGGTAACAACCGTGCGTCGGACTAAAAAAAATCCAAGAATAAAAATTGAAATAAAAATACGCACGGTTTTACCTATAAAAATTTAATCTAGATAGTTTTCTGCATGGTGACATTGATTACCGGTAGTGTTATGATCATGCAGAGAAACGGTTTTTTTTTAGCGTAAACCCTGCAACGAATTGAAAAAAAATCAAGTGATCAACGTTGCTTCAAAATGATTGGGGATTTAAAAAATAATTTTTAATTTAAGAGAAATTTGTGGCGTACCATCAATGTCTACCAAAATAGACAGGTCAAATTCCCTACGAACGCCACTGGTGGAAATAAAAAAATGTTGTTTTTTAAAAAATACCCCTTGATACGTAGTAGCCAAAAATATCTAAAGTGGTATTACAGATATTTATTTATTTATTTATTTATTTATTTTATTTATTTATTTATTCACGGGCAAACCCAATTACAATTACTATTGCTAACTTAAAAATATACTAATACTAACTTACATGATAAAAACACAAACATACTAAATATTTAGGACATACGCAAAATACAATACAAAAAACCTTGCAACAATATTAAAATTATAATAACCCTAGTGGTAAAAAGTGGAGTCTCTCGAAACAGAAAGTCGCATTAGTCACACACACATTACAGGTCCACTGATCTCATTTGATGTTTGAAACGCAGTAATGAGGAATCAAAAAAATCAACATTAAGCCGGTTTGCACCTCCAATGATTCTCTCGACCGGAGAATGCCTTCCATAGTTGCACCTTCTAAAATTTGGAGCGAACGTAGGATGGTGTCGAGTATTACAAGGTGGGACAAAGAGACCAAATCTATTAAGTAGTTCCGGACAATTAATATAGAAATTTAGGATTTTAAATAAAAATGTTTGATCGCTATAATATCGTCTAGTTTTAAGAGTGTCAATTCCTACTATTGTTCTTATTTCAAGAAGGGTGTGTTCACGTATTGAAATATTAAGCTTATGTGCTGCGTATCTTAAAAATTTATTCTGCACCTTTTCCAAAGCATACACATGGCTCTCGTATGTAGGAGACCATACAACTGAAGCATATTCGAGTATTGATCTCACCAAGGATATATACAAACACTTGACTGCTAAGAGCCCGCTAAATTCACGGGTGACCCTACACACGAACCCCAACATTTTCAGTGCCCTGTTAATAATATAATCAAAATGCAGCTGAAAGCTCATTCCGCTATCCAAAACGACACCAAGGTCGTTCATAGATGCAACCCTTTCCAGCTGACTGCCACTGATAAAGTAATGGGCTGGTATTGGGTTATGAATTCTATAGAACGACAATGACTTGCATTTACTGATATTAAGCTCCAGATTGTTCCGGGTACACCACAGGGATATTGCATCTAGGTCTGTTTGCAACTTTTGCTGATCTAAAGGCGACTTTATAGTTGTAAAAATTTTCATATCATCAGCGAATAATAGAAAATTACAATGTTTTATAACAGATCCAATATCATTAATAAAGATGTTAAAAAGAAAGGGTCCCAGATGACTTCCTTGAGATACGCCAGAAGTCACCAGAATGCTCCCCATATTAGTTCTAAATAATTTATTTTTAAAAAATTTACCACGCTGTATCTCAAAAGTTAAGACTCTGGGACATACGTTTATGAGGTTTTCTCCTTAAAATGAATTCAATCGCTTCCTTAAATATTGACTTTTAATTAGAGAACACCCTGTGTATTTAGGACAATTAAAAAGTGTTTAAACAAAAAACAAACTTTATACTTGCTAAATATTAATCTTAACAATATTTTTCTTGATCTTACTATAGATGAGGATGTCAAGAGTTCTTAAAGACAGAAACATAGAGATATCTCGTTGTAGTAGGATTGGCATATCAATTTTAAAAATAATTATTTACTCTTTGCATTAGTAAGTTATAATGAAAATATTGGATTTTTGCTTCATACATTTTCCCACGTATGTGATAGTGATACTGTCGTGTTGTTGTAAATCCAACAGATTAGCAATACGTTATATTAAACAAGATACATAAGTGTTATAATCCAGTATTTTTAGAAATATAAGTTCCATGTAGGAAAAGTAAATATTTTGTTTTATTATTTTGTAAAAACCCGACGTAATACAGCAAAGGAAGAAAATAGGTCTCGACATTTTTTTTCGCAGGACAGTGTAATTAAATAGATGAAATAGAGTTTGGTTTGAGATCATTAATCGCTAATTAATGCTCGAATTAGGATTTAGGCGATGGTTTTGTAATTAAATTGGAGAAATCATAATTTTTCTTCGTTTTTTTTCGGTGATGTATTTTGATATGAAACTAGGCATCGTCAGTGCCGTATGTTTGGGAGGGTCAGGGAGCCCGAGCCCCCTGTTTTTGAAAAGTTGTCGTTCGAATGAAAAAGGTATAAATAGACCTGTTTGTTTTGTGTATATTTAGTTGCCTATACTATAAATCAGTTTGTAAACGGTAATAGTAGTCATAAATAAACGATCGCCGGAAAATATCATTTTGGACTAGTTTCTACCGGTAGATCTCGTTTAATAAACCTTGACTTGCTAATGAACCAAGGACATAAAATAGTTATTAAGGTATCAAGGGTATTATAAGGATAATAACGCTTGAGGTTGACCGAAAGCGTTATTATCCTTAATACCCGTGGTGCCTTCAACGTTTAATGTCCGACTAAATATTCTTTATATGAGAAAAATTTAAATGAATTTTGAATGTATTAGTTTAAACCAAATCAAGTACTAGCATTTACCTGAAAAAATTGTCGAAACGTAATGGTTACCACCATGGTTGTAAGTTATTTGTCAATAAGACAGCACATAAAAAATAATTTTCCGATTGAGGCATAAAAATGTCCGAAGTAGTGGAAAATACCCATCTCCCCCAAGATATTTTAGTGAAAGCTGCTAAAGCTGAGCATGCGCTTGTGCCAGAAAAAACTAGGAGGATTTACGAGAAAGAATATTTCCATTTTGAGGCCTGGCTGACGGAACACTGCGTGGACCGTGTGGACGAAACCGTTTTGATGGCTTATTTTCAAGATTTGTCAGAGTCATATTTTCCAAATTCCCTTTGGACAAAGTTTTCAATGTTACGTAAAGAATTAATAGTTTATAAGAAGATAAGAAGTAATGAAAAGTTGATTTCTCTGCAACAGTTTCTAAAGCAACTTGGGAGAAATTATCAGCCTAAAAAGTCGAAGGTTCTGACTCGCGAACAAGTTAATAATTAATAACTTTTTTGAAAGAAGCGCCGACTAAAAAATATTTGGCAAATAAAGTTGCATTAGTGATAGGTGTATTCGGAGCTTGTAGAAGAGACGAGGGTAATTGTCTCGAAAGTTGCCTCCTCTCCGATTTTGACCAAATTTGGTATACGGGGGTTTTTTGGGGCGCTGATTACGAATCTGAAAAATATTTTTGGCAACGTTTCGTTTTCGAGATATTTATCATCAAAGTTGAATATCAAACTAACCTTATTTTCACTATATTCCCCCTTCTTTTTGTACACAATTCTTGATTTTTACACTAAAGTGGAACATAATACTTTATAAACACCTTTTAAAACCTTGTATTTTTATTTATTTTACTCCTTTTTCCATTAAATTACGAACTTTAAGTCCAAAGGCAGCCGCCATATTTGCTTACGTGTATACATGGTTGCGGACACTTTGGGGCGTGTGAAAGTGGATGTTTGCAATTAAATGGAAAAAAGGTGTAAAATAAATATGAAAACAAGTTTTTTAAAAGGTGTTTGTGAAATATTGTGTGCCAATGTTGTTAAAAATCAAGATTTGCAAAGAAGGAGGAATAGTGTAAATAAGGTTACTTTGATTTTCAACGATGATGAATATCTCGAAAACGAAACGTTGCCAAAAATTTTTTTTGATTTGTAATCAGCCCACCCCCGTATACCAAATGGTAAAAATCGGGAGGAGGCAACCTTCGAGACAATTACCGAGACGAGCTTGTGAAAATGAAGTTTTCCGATGTGCGTGATATGGGTCAGCATATATTTATTGACATTCCACAAAGTAAAAATGGGCAAGCAAGGAGCTTTTGGTTATTGATGACAGTGAAATGTGCGCAACAAAGTTAATTCGGGACTATGTGTCTTTGCGACCTAAAGTGCACCTATTGATAGGTTTTTTGTGCTATCGTGATGAACGATGTACTGTGCAGCCTATAGGTAAAAATACATTTGGAAATATACCCTTCAAGATTGCTACATATTTGGGTTTACCTGATGCTAAGGCGTACAGGTCATTGTTTAAGACGTACAGCAGCAATAATTCATTCTGATGCGGGAGGTAGTTCCGAGAGCTTAATGAGGTTAGGAGGCTGGAAGAGTTCTTCGGTAGCACGAGGGTACGTGGATGATAGTGAAAGCTCCAAATTGGTTAATGCTTCCCTTGTAGTTGGGAAAAGTATTACTTCAAGTATCTAACACAGCAACTGCGGTGGGGTATGGAAATGTGGAATTTTCCGGTCAGTTTGAAAATTGTACGTTTTACTTTAAAACATGATTTTTATTATGATAAGTATATTGTGTAAGTTGGTTTGTATTTTCGTAATAAATGCTTAAATGAAGATAATTTAGTGTTTATTTATTGGTAAATTTAGGCCCTAGGCGTTATTTTTTTAATAACGCCCTAACTGACTTTGACATAATATTATTATTTGTCAAATAATATACCAGTCGGACATTAAGATTATTAACCGACCGAGTTTAATCGATTTTAGATTTTTAAATCGGCTGAAATGTGTCATTTTCATTAAGTTCAATTTTCTGTGATTTGTTTTTCATTTATAATGTGCATATTTAACTGGCATTTTTCATTTGACCGATTTATCTCCAATAAAATTAAAAAAAAAACCCGTATGAATCTTTTATTTCTGCTCCGCTTAAAATAATAGAGCGTTTTTAAGGAAACAGAGCAAAACAATGTAATGAACATTGACAGACTTTGATAAATATGAAGGTTATAATAATGGGTTATTACAAGAATATCATACCACCGTTTTTCGAAAACCAAATTTAATCGATTAGTACATCACAAAAAAAACTCTTTAAATTAGCATTGTTAGAAATAATCTTTTAAAAAATATCCAATAAAATCTTTTAAATTACACAATTCTCAATAACATTTTTGTTTCAGAATTTAATTAAAAAGTGTTTTACAATGGGATCGTCTGGATTAACCAACATTTACTTTTAGTTTAAAACTAGGATCACTCTCGGATATTTAATCGAGTTTTTAACTAGCACCAAATTGGCCAGGGCTTTGAAACTAAATAAAAAACACTAATGCACTTTTCAAATTACTATTTTGTGTGCTTTATAACAGTGCGTACAACATTTATTTCATATTGTTTGTCATTGTAATAATATTTATTTTGTAATTTTTTTATTTTATAAATAAATAAGTATCTAAAACAACTATTATTAGTCCGGAAGGCCACCGCAAAAAACCAAGCCAATAAGAGATACGCATGAAACATTTTTTTTATATTACTATGAACTATAGCTATACTACTTTAAAATATAATCAAATTAAAGTTTAAACATTAATTTAACTGAAAAAATAAATAAATAAACTATAAAAAAATTCATGTTAAAAATATTATTAAAATTTTCTCAAGATCATTCTGAACGAGTAACTGTCTTTATAAATTATTAATGTTATTATTTAAATCGATAATAAAAATACATTTTAGTTAAAGTTTTAAGTGGATCACCCATTCTGATCCAGAGTAATTGGACCAAAAAAATTAAATAAAATATCCGAGCCACTAGGTTATCCCCCATTGTCTCGAGGCACATGTATATAAGTTAGTTTCATTCAATAAATAAAACATTTTGAATTAATTTTTAGATAGATCGGAGCTGGTATAGTTACTTGTACCAAAAAAAAATATTATTAGCGAAATTTTTAATGGCCAAAATCACTTTTTTGCTTATATCTCCTTTATAAATTATTTTATTAAAAGGGTGTATATAACCTTTTTTATAGAGCTTACTAAAAGGCATATTTTTGTATCTCTTTT
Source organism: Listronotus oregonensis (assembly GCA_019359885.1). Lineage (NCBI taxonomy): Eukaryota > Metazoa > Arthropoda > Insecta > Coleoptera > Curculionidae > Listronotus > Listronotus oregonensis. The sequence goes on along the minus strand of JAHBCN010003678.1, from coordinate 35,732 downwards.
AGTTTATGAGATATTTGCGTTTATATTTTAAATTTAAATCGTTAATATCTCTCATGTGCTGTTGGTTGTGGCTCGAAATACACGGTTAACTTTAGGTTATAACTGGATGGCATTACCCGGACGTTTATGGTCGATCGTATAAGATCGGTAATGGCACTACTACGTTGTCTAAAATGTGCTGTAAAATGCAATATATACATGTTTCGGTAAATTGATAACTTTGAGAGGATTGGACAGTACGGCTATAGCCGTCAGATTACGTTCCCTCTTCTGGGTCAGGACGGTTATAGCAGTCATCCTTATTTCCTCTAATAAAAACACGACTGCTTAAGCCGTCACAAACTATATAGACGTAAATGGGTTCTAAACTAAACTGTTTTATCAAGCTTGCCATAATCCAAAAAACTTTTCGATTAGAGACAAATTTTTCGATGGCGCGCAAATTTATCTATGTGTTAGCTCCTGTAATGTTATGACGGGTATAATCGTTCAGATTTACATTAAGTCCCCATTAGTTGATTAAAAACTGCTGATGTGTGAGCACTCTTCCCTATATATGTGTTTGAAATTGCTATTTTATTTATAAAAAGACTCACCTCAAAGAAACATTCCTTACATATAGAGTCCGTATAATATAAAGTTTGCTTAATGCCCCAGAAGAAATTCTTTTAGTAAAGATTTTGTACAAAAACCGAGAGGTGGTCGTCCAAAAAGTGCGACTGAATCACAATTTGACGAACCGGGCCCTTCTGCTGCAGGTATTAGCCAAGCGCTTTCGTTAAGTTTTTGCATTTTCCTGAGAAAATTTCGGCGCCTGCATCTTGTAAAAGAAAAACTTACTTCCTACGTTGTTGAAAGTGTTGGAAAGGCAATCTTTGTCTGGTGCAAGGGATGTTCAGGTAAGCCGCCTTTATGCCATACATGTTTTAAGGGTATCATGGACGAGTCAAGTAAAAACTTAATTATGTTCCTATTTGTCTTTCAAATATACAATTTGATATTTAGTTAGTTTTCCTCACATTCCGAATTTATATGTGATAATAAAAAAAATCTCAATCTGTGAAATTTTAATTATTGTCACCCCCAACAATCGTAAACTTACATGAAAAACTCATTAAAAAGCTTAATGCTAAAAATTCAAAACTGCGTTTCTAAAAGGAAAAAGGCCCCCTTCCCCCCACATCCTAAAACAATTTTCCGCGAAACGTGTCAAAAAAATTTTAAAAAAACCCGGCAAGCAACGGAAAACCTTGTTTGGGGTAACCCAAGGCTTTTATATGTATAAGCCTTATTAGACTGTCATAAGGATAAAAAAAATGACAATTAATAATCTTATATATAATTATTTACTTCCCTAGCTAAGAAAAGTGTAATAATCGCGAAAAAATTGTTCCTTGAGGTTTTTTTAGACCCACACTTTTTGGGGTACATACTTTATATGTATAAGCCTTATTAGACTGTCATAAGGATAAAAAAAATGACAATTAATAATCTTATATATAATTATTTACTTCCCTAGCTAAGAGAAAAGTGTAATAATCGCGAAAAAATTGTTCCTTGAGGTTTTTTTAGACCCACACTTTTTGGGGTACATACATTACAAACGACCTTGTCTTCCGGTATTTGTCTGTCGGTCAGCCAATCTGTCTGTTGGCGTCTTAACTTTCGAACCGAATAAGTTAATAATTTCATTTGATTTACGTCTATTACTTGAAGAGAGTAAACGACTTATTGTTTTTAAGCGATATTGCTTTAAGAGAGGAAGCTGAAGATTATCTATGTGATATTTTAATAACTAAGTATCTAAGTCTTTAATAATATGACTGCCCTGTCCATGAGTTTTTGGGACAATTATGTGGACAGCAATGTAAAGAAATAAAACATTCTTCCAATCTTTTTGAGGATCAACTTTACCATATTTATTATGAGCACGAGATTTCGTAAAATACAACTAGTTGTTCCATAAGTTTTGTCGTTTGATAAAAGATCGCGTTACAAGGTTCGTCGCTATATTTTTCTAAAAATGGTAGTACTTTTATATGAACACATGTTAATTTTTATGTAGGTCTGGTAACTCAATTATAAATTTACAGGTTTACGGTCAAATTTTTTTCAATGAAAAAAATTGAATATCATGCGGCGATAAAATTCTTATTTTTTGAAGGACCAAAACAAATCCATGCACAATAATTGTTAAAAGTATATAGAAACTTTTCTTTTACTTTCTGTTAAAACATTAGAAAGATGGGTTGCTAAATTGAAAAATCTTACACACAAAGTACAAAAAAACAATCCAAGTTAAGGACATCCAAAAAGTGCATCAACTTCAAAAATTATAGCAAAAAAGTGGAACTGGTTTTGAAAGATCAACAATTAACCAAGAGAAATTTAGTAGAAACCCTAAGGATTTTATTAGGAAAGGTGAGCAATATTTGAGTTTTAGAAAGCTGCGTGCACAGTGAATGTCGTATTTGCTAACAAGAGTACAAAAACACATTTGAATGCGACTTTCTCAGCAACGTTAGGAGCACTTTAGAAAGAATAAAATTAATTTTGTGCGTCGTTTCATCACTCTGTATAAGACTTGAGTCTCCATGATCCCGAATCAAAATAAAAGGAGCGGTTAAACGCTTCTACTCTGCTCATAAAGAAATCGCAACAATCAGTATATTAAAGTTGCAACATTCACCGTATTTGACAGGTTTAGCTCCCTCTGACTTCTGACTATTCTCACATAACAAAACATTTATTTTCACGATTTTTATCGAACGAGGAATTCTTACTTTAGGAATAAAATCCATAAATTTAAAGATCACTGTAACAAATATATTAAAGTTCAGAGAGGCAATATTGAATAATTTTGAAACCACAAAATCGTGTTTTTTATATCGAACGACAAAACTTATTGAACAATCTATTATTTTTGCATAGATAAAAACTCCTTATTACAATTTACTCACCTTTGATTAAAATCAAAAAGAAAAAACAAAATTGATAATAAGTTTTCATATTTGCACAATATATTTAAAACAAAATTTCCAATAAAATATTTAGTTTTAGCGTTTAAAAATTTAATTATAAAGTATTTTACAAGTCAATGAATTCAATCAATCCTAAAGTTTACTTTTAACATGAAAACAAGGTCACTCACTAATATATTCAATCAAATTATAAACTGGAACACAATTGTTTTAAAACTATATAAAAACAAAAATCAACTTGATTCCCTTTTCAACTAACTTTTTTAAGTGCGTAACTTGGTTTAAAATAGTGTTTGGTAATGCAATATTAGCAGTAAAGGGAACTTTGAAACTGAAAATAAAGTGGATAGTTTAAATTTATAAATAGTTCCGCAACATCTAAATTTAAATGTTGGTGTGATGGGCTAATGGTAATTTAAAATGTTTGTCGGATATTTTTGGACAAGATACTCGACGTCAAGCATTATTTAAAAGTAAACGATTTTAAAATTTATAATTTCGACAACTATAGTCTTTTTCAGCTGAAAGTAATATGGAATTTAAAAAAAATCGTAAAAAATGTATCATCTATATAAAAATAGTTGTGCTTTCAGTGTAACGTATTGTTTATTGATCTTAAATAATGATGTGTCGGATCGTTAAAAAAATTTATATCTGCGGATACGGATATTTGGAGCCAAGATCCACGGATACGGATCTTTATTTTCTTACTCAATCGGTGTCGGCGCGCGAGACCTTGAAACGATAGTTAATTAACGTCACTCCCGCCGAAACGACAGGCAGGACATGTTTTGACTTGCATTGCGCGGGTATTACTTTTGTTTTGTTGTATTCCCGTAAGGGTTAAGGCACAACTTCTGGCATCAAATAGCATAGTTGTAATATTGTATTCTAATGAACGGGGTCGCTTGGCTCTAGTGTAGCCCTCCCTCACTTCGACCTAAAGAGATCTTTTGTGAATACCCTTCGTTGTTTAGTGCCCGGTAATTCCTATACCTTTAGCAAAGTTCAGGATACTACGCGGTGCAAGCTGAATAATATCTCTAGGAGTAAAATATCCCCCTTCGAGGTATTTAAGCCGTTGCCGGGTCAGTTCTCTGCATTCACAGAGAATGTGTTCCGCAGTTTCGTTTGCTTCATGACAAAACCGACATTGTTCATCCTCAGTCTTTCCCAATTTTTTGAGGTGATACCTCCAAGGGCCATGTCCTGTTAGGAAGTCGGTAACCAGTTTAAGTTCATTTTTTTGAAGTTCCATTAGCTTCTTTGTGTACTTAGGTGAATGCGAAATAAATCTTTTCGCCTGCCTTTGTCCTGGAATGTTGTTCCAGTAAGTCTCTTTTTGACTTTTTTCCCATGTTCTGAGTTCCTCGTAGTGGTGCCACAGAAGGGCTCAGGTCCATAGAATGGTCTCTGTGCTCCTTCATGGGCGAGTTGATCGGCAATTTCATTGCCCTCCACTCCTTCATGTCCTGGTACCCACTCCAGAGTAACTCTGTTGTGTTTGGCCAGTTGGTTTAGAGATTGTCGGCATTCCCAGGCTAGCTTTGAATTAAAAGTGCATGAAGTCAATGCCTTCAAAGCAGCCTGGAAAGTTGTTATATACTCAAGCCAATGTTTTTTTTTTCAAAATAGATTGTTGTTTTCTTAGTCCAAGAGCTGGTAAACAAATTTGAGAAGGTTCTTGAGGCACTTTGAAAATTTGTGTAATTGTCCTTGAAGAACCTTAAACATAAAATCAAGGTCTAGCTGAAGAGTAGCGGCCCTCTACCAACCCCTTGAATTTTTTTAATTCATCATTTAAGTACAGGGTGCGGTAGCATAACTTCCTTTTTTCAAAACTTAATAAAACGCATTGTATGAATCAGAAAGTTTTAATTTGGATTTTACAATGTTGGTACATACCTAAAGTTTTGTTTTACATAGCTTTGAAGAGCAAATCACGTAGGTGATGTCCCCCATTCTCGATACATTGAGTAAACCGATTTCTGGCGCTTCTCATGACTCTTTCAAGCATAGCAGGCGTTATGTTGGCAATTTCTTCCTGGATGTTGTTCTTTAAATTTTGAAGGGTCCTTGGACGGTTCACATAAACACGGATTTCAAAAACCTCATAGAAAAAAATCACAAGCGGATAAATCGGGAGATCGTGCCGGCCATTGCAAATCGCCCCTGATCAAAAAAAGAAGTTACGCCGCCGCGCCAGAAATCGGTTTACCTAATGTATCGAGAATGAGGAATGTCACCTACGTGCTTTGCTCTTCAAAGCTATGTAAAACAAAACTTTAGGTATTTACCAACATTGTAAACACCAAATTAAAACTTTCTGATTCATATAATGCGTTTTATTAACTTTAGAAAAAAGGAAGTTATGCTGCCGCACCCTGTACTTTACAGGACGGTTTTACTCAGCGCACCATACCGATCCTAATAACTAGAAATGCTTAGGGTAACCAGACACAATTTTGGAACTTACGATATGCACTTCTTATAATAAAATACCAGTGTCCAAATAGTTAAATACTTTTGTATATGACAATAAAAATTAAACAATATAATCAGATTATTTTCAAATAATTAAGGGCCCTAAAAATGGTCTATCTACATTACCTTTACTCTAAATGAAGAACTTTTCTTAAGGTGTTTTTACAGCTAAAAATATTTCTTACGTACCTTTTTTTTAGCGTAATTTCTTTTGCATGCAATTAAAAAAATAACAGTTTCAATTTAGTGCTAAATATTTTTTGAAGGTTTACCAAGCTACTGAAATTTGTAACCAACTTATTTAATTGTTTCCAAAACTCTTAAGTATCACATGAATCCAGAAATTAATTTTCGTTATTACTTATAGATAACTTTAACTAAGCTAATGCTCTTTAAGTTGTTAATTGTAATACTAGATCAAAACATTTTACTAAGAGTTGGTACCTCTGTCTATAGTAACTGTATCGTAAACGTCCGTCAACATTTCAGGTTGGTACCCTGTTGTCCCGCTCAGTGCATCGCGTCCCGTTCCGCCGCGTCGCGTGGGCGAGAAGCTTTAAGGTGCTCGCCCACTAGCGTGACGCGACAGGGTTGTTCGCCCACTGGGTGACGCGAGGCGACGGGAAATCTTCCAAAATGTGGCAGTTGGTTGCGAGTTGTCATGGAGAGCTTATCGGACGAAGATATTTTTGTGTTTGGAGTAATTGCTGCTATAGATGAGAAAAAAAAAAAAAGAAAAGGACAGTTTGATTCCATAAAATTAATCGAATGAGAAATGCCTGTGGGTAATTCCATCACTTATTTCTAGATTTGAAAAAAGATGCATGAGAAAATACTTTCGCATGTAAGAAGAAAAGTTTTTTGAACTTCTCAGTTTAATACAGACGTCTATAAAACATCAAAAAGAGTTGCTTTTACATACTTTGAAATCAGAATTTACTAAACAACTTTTTTATTTGGAATAATTAAAAAATAATAATAATAATAATAAAATACAAATGTCACAAAATTAACAACAAATGAACAAATGCAGTGATAACAGAACAGAGCAACATGTGAGATTCTTCACGATGATACCCGAAGGAGGCCGATGAGACTCGAAAAAAAAATTAAATCGATAAATACATCTTATATGAGGTGTAAAAATCTGTATTATCCACAAAATAGTGTAATAATAAGGAGAGAGAAAAATGTCTTTAGTGAATTGGCAAAAAGCAGCAAAATGTCCTATTTTATAAAAAAAATGTTAGATTTATATGTCGACCTCTTAGCTTAAAATAAATACAAATATTGCCCAGAGAATTGTAGCAAAAGTTAAAAACTATTTTAAAACATACGGATCCTTTAAAAGATCGATTCTATTTGTGCGTTCTTTAGGTCTGTGCCTGTAATTACTACTGTTTTTGCTAATGCAGTAATAACTGTAACAAAACATAATTTTCTCATAAATTAATTAAAAATATGACTGATGACACACCCATGTTTTCAAATTCAGGCAATTACCTACTAAGCAAACATATTTAAACGAGGTTAAATATATCTTGTAAGTTCCATATTCGGTCTTAATTGTAATTGTGTAATTAAAAAGTAATTGTACGTTTGTAAGACTTTACAAATTTAATGCTACGAATTTATAATGTCGCCATTCTGAAACGTTTTAAAAAATATTATTGGGACCTACATATATTAGAGTACTATGTATTTGAAATAAGTGTCTGAATATAAATACCGAATATTAAAATATTGGTACTAGAATTGAATAATATTTATAATATAATAAACTTAACATATTAACACTTGTGTATTTAGCAATGATGGACCCGCTAATCAGAGTGTAGCGCTTCAGTAGTGATCACTGGTTTTCTTCCAAACGCTCACTTTCTGAAATGACTAGTTTGTGGTGAAGTGACTCTCTGTTATGTTGCAACTATATGAACGGACCAATCACATATGGACGTTATTATTTTTATAAAAATTTACCTTTATACTGTTAAGTTTCTTTATTAATGATGTTTTCCTAACGTTCAATGTTGTCAGTTTAGGGTATTAAAATGGTAAAAGTTATTTCGAAAAAAAAGGACAATTTTAGATGTAACCAATATTTTTAAATGACAAACCGATCAGCTGAACGGGGTGATTTGAAATCAGGAATCAGAGAATAACATTTACTACAGCACAGTGCAGAACTCAACACAAACCTCTATACTGCCCAAAAAAAGACGTTTACGTATGTAGAACATATTTTTAAAAAGACTTTAAAAAATCCGAGCTTACAAAAAGCTTCTTCAAAACCCTAGATGCGACAGGCTACCACAGTTTACCACTCGACTTCACCCGATCGATGGCTATCACTGGAATTTGTTTAATGACCCCTTAACTTTGATTTCGTGAGGGAGTTAGCTGCAACCACCTGCAACCCCGTTGTTTATACTAATTTGTTTATAAACATGCATATATAAAAAAATTACATGACTAAAATATTTATTCCGTATTAATGAATGTTGCTGAAAATGGTTTTATAGGGGTTTTTGGGGTCGCTGATTACGAATCTGACGATATTTTTTAAAAAACAAAATGGCGGATCCAATATGGCGGCCACAAAATTTCAAAAGTCGATAAATATTTACCACGATCGTTACTCTATACTGCAGCCGCAATTTTATTTTTCCGAAAAATAATGTCAGATTCGTAATCAGCGACCCCAAAAACCCCCGAGTAACGAATGAGGTAAATATTCATCGATTGTTGAAAGTTTTTGAACGCCATATGGGATCCGCCATTTTGTTTTTAAAAAAATATTGTCAGATTCGAATTCAGCGACCCCAAAAACCCCCGGGAAGCAATTGTAAATATTTAGCGACTTTTGTAAATTTTTGGCCGCCATATTGGGTTCGCCATTTTGTTTTTCAAAAAAATATTGTCAGATTCGAATTATGTGACCCCAAAAAACCCCGAGTAACAATTGTGGTAAATATTTATCGACTTTTGCAAATTTTTGGCCGCCATATTGGATCCGCCATTTTGATTTTCAAAAAAGTATTGTCAGATTCGAATTCAGCGACCCCAAAAACCCCCGAATAATGATTTTTGAGACGATTTTTCAATATTCAGCTGAGTTACATGCTGATGACCATCTTTTTCGATTTTTATCCCACTGTGCGTTGGAGACACCTGTTTAAGGCACAGGATGTCATTCACTCATCAGCCGGTATGCTAACACCTTGAGTTAAACCTTGTGTTCGTCTTAGCTTCGAATCCCGTTCTATACGCTAGCAATAAGAGTTGCCGATAACCCGCAACTCCAGAGCATGTTCCAAATGATCCTATTGGGCCCAACCACGACAACGACGTGCGAACACAGCGGTGGTGAATTTATTGTACTTATGGGAGGGAGCAAATTTGGGAGTGTTGTAATCATCTCAAATTGTTTTTAATGCTAGTTATAGTATTATTACAAATAATCCTTTGTAAAATACATCAGTCGAGTGATAAAACATTATTCTTTATTCTTACATGTAATTCTGATTGTCCAGAAATACTGAAAAGTGCTAAAAGCCAAATGATATTTTGTTGAGTTGTCAAATTTACATATATAGCTATTTCTGCTTTCGATTGGCAATTAGGTTCCTAATAATATATTTTTTCTTAACACTATTCTTAATTCCTAAATACTATTCTTCACTTGAGCTATCGTCGTCGAAATGTTGCAGGGTTGTTCCAATGGCGTATTCCGAATCAGCGCCCCCAAAAACCCCCGGGAAGTACCTTTTACCCGGATTCTCGGGATCTATCGTTAAGGGGTGATTTTGGCCAAAATTCACCCCCGCGGAGCAACCCCCGGGCAACGTAGGAGTGTTTTAAGGTCAGATTCGGAATCGGCGCCCCCTAAAACCCCTGAGAAGTAACTTTGACCCGGATTCTCGCGAACTATCGATAAGGAATGATTTTGGCCAAAACTCATCCCCGCGGAGTCATCCCGGGCATCAGCCCGGGCACGGGGAGTAACTCTGGTCCGGATTCTCGAGTCCTTTCATACAGGGGTAATTTCCAATTTGGCCAAAATTCACCCCGCGGAGCCACCCTTGGGCATTGAAGGGGTGTTCGAGATCAAATTCGGAATCAGCGCCCTCGAAAACCCCCTGGGAGTAACTTTTACGTTATTTTACATTATTTTATCGACTTTGTAAATTTTTGAAAGATGCACTTTGGCTCGATTGGCTCCCTCTCATGTACCGGGTGTTCCACTAAGAGAGGTAGACGGCTATATCTCAGAAACTACTTATAGTATAACTTTCGGGAAAAACATTTTTTGGATAAAAGCGACCAAGGGAAATTGCTGGAAATTATTTTCAAGTCTGTGGGATGGCCGCTAGGGGGCGTAAGGGTAACATCAAAACATAAAAATATACATTTCTCAAAAAAATATCAAATAAAGTGTGTCAATAAGTGGTACTATTTTAATCTTTAATGTTTTCTTAACAAAGAAGCTACAGGTGTAATTTTTGTCAGTTCTAAAATAAAGTGGTGGGGGAAGGTTAAAGTTTAATTTAGAAAAGTGCTAATAACTCCGGTTTGCTTTATTCGAATTTAGTGAACTTGGTCTCGTTTAGAAAAGAATTTTAAGCATTATTTTCAGGTGTATAAACTATTGCTACACTCATCTCACAAACGCCGCTAGAGAGCGTTAAGGTAAAAACTAACTTATTTTACGAAATTTTTTGAAAAATTTAAATACAATGATATATACCTTCTTACATATCAAGCAACAAAGGCATTTTTAAAAAACACAATAGCACAACACTAAAAATAATATTTTTGAAATAAAAATTGTTGGATTTTTGACATTTCAGCATTCTTTTGTTTTCAATGCTAACTTGATAAGAACCACGCTCGATGGATTATTAGATTTTGTAGAAAATTATAAATTTAATTTTTACCTAAAGAAATCGGCCTAGTAGAAAACATTGTGTCGTTAAATGCGTTACGTCTCTATGTCGTATTTATATTTTTGCTAATGTATTCTGTTTGAAAAGAGATATTAGATTGCAGTTTTCGCCGTTTTGTTGAAATTTTTTTCTCTATCTAAATATGTAAAAAGGTATATATCATTGTATTTAAATTTTTCAAAAACTTTCGTAAAATAAGTTAGTTTTTACCTTGACGCCCTGCTAGCGGCGTTTGTGAGATGAGTGTAGCAATAGTTTATACACCTGAAAATAATGCTTAAAATGCTCTTCTAAACGAGACCAAGTTCACTAAATTCGGTTAAAGCAAACCGGAGTTATTGGCACTTTTCAAAATTAAACTTTAACCTTCCCCCACCACTTTATTTTAGAACTGACAAAAATTACACCTGTAGCTTTTTTGTTTAGAAAATATTAAATATTGAAATAGTACCACTTATTGACACACTTTATTTGATATTTTTTTGAGAAATGTATATTTTTATGTTTTGACGTTACCCTTACGCCCCCTAGCGACCATCCCACAGACTTGAAAATAATTTCCAGCAATTTCCCTTGGTCACTTTTATCTAAAATTTTTTCCCAAAAGTTATAATATTAGTAGTTTTTGAGATATAGCCGACTACCTCTCTTAGTGGAACACCCGGTACAATGAATTCCTGGTGCTTTCCCGAGTAAGACGTGGAAAACCGCATCCCGATCAAAACTGTCTGGCAAAATTGATTTATTTTGGCCTAAATTGCTGTATTTTCCTGGTCTATGATTCGCTTATCTCTTCAGTATGTAAAATATGAATGAATGAATTTTTATACCTAGTTCGCTGTTTCCAGTAGTAGTCCAGTTTTCGTCTGCATCAAAGTGAACGTCCACGCTGGCTCTCGTTCCAGTTGGAAAAAAGGCATGGGCAAGAATAACTCCTTTTCCATCAAAAGGAAAGTTGTCTCCATGTTCCTTTCTGTAATAAAATAGTAATAAAGTGTATTTTACCAACTAAAATTTTAAATTATGCTCGCGATTGCCCACAAAATGACTCTGTCCTTAAAAAAATATATTTTATCTATATTTCGGACTTGCTAGTCTCCCTGTACAAATCCAGATTACAAAATCGATAGACTGACTAAAAGCTCTCACATAAACCGATTTTGTATTTTTATTTTATGGGGTTTAACGTTTTAATTTATCTGCCAATTTATCGAAATGAACTTTTTGATAGTTTAATAAAACTACAATAAAACTTTCATATGGACATCAATATCTTTTGATTATAATTGACTGCCATATTTTACTGAACGTTGTAATAAACGATGGTGAGAAGAATTTTACACCGAAAGATTTCGTTTCTTTAAGCGTATGTTTTTAGAACTTCAGATTTTAAAAACTGTAATTGTTACTATAACTAAAAACGTATTTATTTACTGCCACAGTTTAATGTTTAGTTACACAGGTCCACAAAAAAAGGCTAATAGGTCAAACAACAAAAATCGAGAAAAGGCATAATTTCAGATATTAACGGTTTTTTTTAATTAAAACGTCAATATCTCAAAAACTATAGAAGATACACGAAACTTTATATGACATAAATTATGCATTTTTCTACGCTTGATCCTCCTATTAATCTTCCTCTCCCAACAGTTGCCCCTGTTTTTCATAAAATGTCCGATATAATTTTTAAAGTCAAAAAGATCAAGCGTATTCTTTCTTCTCTTAATACTAAAAAATCGTCTGGGCTGGATGGCATACCAGCAATCGTCTTAAAAAAATGTGCTCCCGAGCTTGCACCCATCCTAACTCGCCTCTTTCGAATCTCTTACGAAACGGGCATTTTCCCGAAGAGTTGGAAAGCTGCACGTGTGCAACCTGCCCCCAAAAGGGTTCCAAAACTCATATCTCTTCTTTCTTTCTGTTGTTTGCAAATTAATAGAAAAATTCATTAATTCCCAAATCCTAAAGTATCTGGAAAAACATAAGATCTTACATGTTAGACAGTATGGATTCCGTCACAGTAGATCCACAGCTGATCTTTCCTTTGTCTCACACAACTGAACAAGTCCCTTAAGTTTTTGGTGAATCCCAGATCGTTGCTCTTGACATATCCAAAGCTTTCGATCAGGTCTGGCATGATGGGCTTCTTAACAAACTTCCTTCTTACGGTCTTCCACCTAAGCTTTGCTCTTGACTCTCCAGTTTCCTTTTTAATCGACGTATATCAGTTACTGTAGATGGTCATTCTTCCAGCTTCTACCAAGTTAATGTTGGGGTGCCCCAGGGTTCAGTGCTGGCACCTACGCTGTTTCTTCTACACATTAACGATCTTCTCTCTTCCACAATCAATCCCATTCATAGTTTTGCTGACGATAGTACCCTCCACTCTAGTATTCAATTTCTTAAGTCACCATGTAATTCTGATTTGGAAAACAACCGCAGGTCAATGCAGATATCTCTTTCACAAGACCTCAAACTTATCTTGGATTGGGGCGCCAAAAATCTTGTTCAGTTTAATGCCTCGAAAACACAGTCATGTTCGCTGTCACGAAAAAGTCTGCCAATGCTCATCCCTTACATATGAGCGGCCAAGTTCTGCAGAACAAAGAGTCGTTTAATCTTGTCGGCGTTACTTTTTAGAATAACCTCAACTGGCACAAACACATTACATCCATAACTTCGGCAGCTTCAAAAAAGCTTGGATTCCTCTTTCGAGCCAGAAAATATTTCTCTTCTTCCAATCTGTACACTCTGTATGTATCCCAAATCAGACCCTCTTTAGAATATTGTTCTTATGTCTGGGGAATGGCGTCCCCTACAACACTTAGCATTCTGGACTCCATCCAAAGAAGAGCCGTTCGTCTATTAATGATCCTACGCTTACAGAAAGGCTTCCTCTTCTTGCCCACCGTGAGCTGTAGGGGATCTGTCGCTCTTCTATAGCTATTTTCACGGCTTCTGCTCAGAGGAGTTGGCCAGTATAATTCCTCCTCTGGCAGCTCCCAACAGAGCAACACGTAGTGCAACTTTTATGAATCCTTTTACAGTTCAGTTAGAGAGGCCCCGAACTTCCCGCTTTCTTTGTTCCTTCATACCTAGAGTGTCAAGACTATGGAACCTGCTGCCGCAGAAGTTTTTCCTTCTCCTCCCAATCTCCAAATATTTAAGTCCCGTGTTAACAAACTCCCTCTCACCACACTTAAGACATCCACGGTACGTTAGTACTTCGCGGACTGTCCCAAGATAAAAAAAAATTACAGGACCTTTAATTTAAGTTATATAACTTTTTTGTCTAAATGCAATATTTTCGAGTTATAATCAAAAAAACAAATTTTCAGGCTTTTTTCAAAGTATACCCCTGAAATAAATTGAAAAATTATATTTTTTTTATTATTGGATTTTTTGCAAATTTTAAGTAATGCGGGATTCAAATTAATAAAATAAATGATTCATAATAAAAAATTACAATATATAAATATTTTTTCCTATTTTGGGCTAAAATCTTTTGTCAAAATACATTTTCGTTTGTATCTCCTTTATTTTTTATCTAATAAAATGTTTATAATTTAAAAAGCTCTATTCTTTGTTTTATGAAATTTTTTGTATCTCCTATAGTTTATATAGTCGTAGTCCAAACATTCCGTGGTAGCAGGTTTCTGCCGGTAAATGTACCGTATCGGTTTTTGGGTTTTTCTGATTTTTGAACTTTTATCTCAATTTTGACTTCAGATTCGTGTTCAGCGGAGAAAAATACGCCAGAAAATCTAAGTCCGACACCAAGCACACACCACTTTTTTTTGTGGACCTGTGTTATTTTTCTCACACTCACAAGTGTGGCAAGAGAAACTATTCTGTACACGACAGGTGATAAACAATACGTAGCAGTTGCGCAGTGGATAATTTTAGCAAATTTTGGAAACAAGTTTCGATAATAAGAAAAATTAAGGTAAAAATTAATACTAATTATTCATTCAAAGCACAAGACTACACTCTAAAACCCTGAGCGCTCCAAATGAGTACATTAAAGGAGGTTTGAGTTTCGTTGTATTTAATGTCTAATTACTAATATTTTATTTGATATTCTCTTCTATTTTGTCAAACAATGTTGGTAACCTTCGGCGATGGATGTAGATTGTCTCCTCCAAAAGGTGTCTTGTAAGTTGTTTCGTCATCATATTCAGGTAATAAAATAGACACAATATTTTCTACAGTAGTATAGCTTCAGGTGTATTTGTTGCTTTCCTTACAAAGAAGTTTTTTTGAGAGCTTCCAGAGACTGATTTCAGTGGATACAATTCTTAGAATTAGGACTATATTTAAAGAAACAAAAACATTTTAAAATAGGCAAAGAAATATAAGAAGAAAAAATATAAGAAATCGAGCCATTGTTTAATATTTTACGATAAATCCGATGATCTCTTTTTCGCAGACGGTATGAGAAATAAGGTATGTTCCATTGCTCCGAAGGGTCAGTTATGGAACAGTTTAAAGGACTCTGAAAAAAATTGGCATCAAACCATGTAGTATCCGTCCAGTGCAGTATCTGATGCTGATGAGCGAGCAAAACAAGGACTAAAACTTATATAATAAAATCCTATGGACTGATAAAGTGTCATTTACATGCATCAGGGGTATACAACCGAAAAATAAAAATTAATGGGTAGCAGCTAGCCCTCATAAATATGAAATGATTAAGTTTCAAGGTAGGAGCTTTCTTAATGTGTAGTGTGGGATAGATTACCAAATCAAATTATTGGACCTCTATTTTATCATCGCTCTTTAACAGGCCAAAGATACCTTCGGTTTCTTCAAAACGAGATCGAGGACCTCTTGTAAGGATTGACATTGCAAATCCGCAATAATATTATTTGGCAGCCGGATGGCGCTCCACCTCATGCCGTTCGAGAAGTGGTAGTGTTCTGAGCGTACGTTACAACGAGTGGATTGGTAACGGAACCCTTCGTTGGTCATCCAATGGCCCTAAATAAAATATGTTCATTGCTGTGACAATGAACATTTTTTTAGGGCCAATTAAAAAATGTAGTTTATCAACGGCTCAATACAAATATTGAAGAGCTACAGCAAAAAATTGACAGACGTATCCAGGATCAAAATACTATAAGGGAGTGTCTGGAAAGAGTGAAAAGGGGCATCGGTCCTGTTTTGAAAACAACGAAGGATCTATTTATTATAAAGATCATCATAGCTCTACTCCCACTTCGACCTAAAAAAATCTTTTGTGGAGATATCTGGTGTTTTTAAGTTTAATTTATACTTTTTCCTATGTCTTATTTGCTTTATATTTATTACTTTAGCAATAAAATAGATATATTTACAAATGTTCCATTAAAAAAATATTATTCTTGATTTTTATATTTTCTGATCGTCAGTTGTTTTTCTAAATGTCATATCTAAAATCTTCATAAAATTTTTTAAAACTTTTGTATACAAAAGTTTTTAGATTTTGTATTCCTTTAAATAAAACCTTTAAAGGCATGCCAAAATATAAGCAAAAACCCTGTACATAAACCAGCACTAATTGTATTTGGCAGTTATAAAGTGGGTCAGCTAATCTATATTTTAAAATTCTTTGTTCATACAGTTTTACATAATTATAAAACGTTTTTTCCAACAAAAAATAATAATATTCAGTGCATAAAACTGCATGAAATCTCAATATGGCTAAAAGCTCCCCGAAGCGGCCGACAAAAGCCAGAGAGATAAAATGACAATCGCAGAAACGTGCATCCTTGAATTTGTCGCCGAGATATGAAACAGCCGGAAATTCCCTTGATCTCCGTTGGAAATTATCTTGTGTACTCATGGATTGCTTCCTAAACCGATTCGAAATATGAACTATTTAATGAAATTTATATACTGGGAAATGCAGAAATATTTTATAGTACAATTTGGTATATTATTTTTCTTTTACTACCTTCGGTACAATTATTTTTTATAACTGCTTTGAAGACGCCAATTCTATGGTATAGAGGGCAGAGTTGGTTAATAAATTGTCTATATAGACGAGGCTGGACTTTGTTTGGAAACTGACCAGGTATAACGGGCAATTTTTCGCCGAGGTACCTACATATTAATTAAAAATAAATCGACTTAAAAAAATTAAATGTTACAATTCCAAAAAGTTGCATTTTTCTTTAAATGAGTGCGAAATAAACATTTTTTAAATAAGGATCGACAATAAAACCTATTTTATAATATATTTTGTAAAGTAAAGACTTACCTATAAAAATAAATTAAAATATCCGCTCTGTCGCTATCCACCTCCGTGAAGGTAAGCTTCGAATGCTTCGACCATACTGCTAACGCTTTGGATATCACATATCTTACTTGATAGGCATCGAGATCCGCTGCAAATTGTTTTGTTCTTAAACTAAAACAAAAATAATAAAGTTAACTTTGTCTGCAAAAGGTGTAGAATTTGGAAAGACTCTCCAATAGGTTTAATCCGAATAATAAGTGAATACTAATACATTATTTTTCTTTTTTATTGGTTTAACAAGCTGTTGTATTTTCCACATTACGACATATTTCATGGTAAGATGACCATATTTTTAGTTTTTTTTATTGCATTCTATGAAGATTAGAAAGGAGAAAAGGAGAAAGGTCATTTTATCGACTTTTGAAAGAAAATGTCAGTTTAAGGTAATTTAAATATAAAGTTAAACGTAATATAAACTAACTACAGAATATAATTAGAGATAGTGCAATAAATTATTTTTCCAAGTGCAAAGTTAACATTCATATTATTGTTATTCTGCAGAATTGGGTTAAAAATTTATTATTAGTTCGATTTAAATGTGATTTGAATAGGTTCATACAATAAACATATTTTTTTTTGTGAAAATGTAGGTAGACAGTTTTTATTTATTTTTAACCCTACTAAAGAAGAAATGAAAACTGTAAACACAAGAATTGTATTTATTCTTTTCATCTGTGCATTTTGCAACAAAACAAGAAAATAAATGATCATTTTTATTTTAAATAGACGTTATTTTCATTGAAATTGATAGAGCTTTCTAGACTAGTTTAACTATTAAAAAACACTATAAGACTGGATTTAGTGTTCAACATTGGTAGCTACAAACGTAGCTACTGCTGCTATGTCTTATCTAATATATTGAGATAGATTTTTTAATCCATCCATATCGTTAAATTTGTATTAGGTGGAAATTTATTAGTTTTTAGATTTTTATCTGTTAATTGCCATAAGTGCAAAAAGAAAACATAATACAGATTTTGCATTAATAGTATTTCCTTAAGGTATGTACACACCGAAAAAACAAAAAGAAAAACATTCGTTTCTTTTCACCTTTTTGTATGTTCTTTGTTTATTTTCGCTTCTTTTCCACATAGAGCACTCAAATATTTGTTCACTCTTGTTTACCAGTTGAAAAAGGTATGGATGACGACGAACAAAATTTATTTTTCTTTAGGTATGTACACACCGAAAAAACAAACATTCGTTCTTGTTCACTTTTTTTTATGTGTTTTTTTTTATTGTTCGCTTTTTCTGTTTACACAGCGCAACCAAATGTTTGTTTACTCTTGTTCGAGTAGTTGGAATAGTTTAGGATGACCATAAAAAAAAAATTCTCTTTGATGTACCACTTTCACTGGAACATGGTGAACAAGAACAAACAAACGTTTGTTCGCCGTTTTAACTGCTACACTGAACGAAAACGTTTGTTTGCTGATCTTTGATCTTGCTCGTTTTTTCGGTTGCAATACCTTTTGATGTACCGACGTCTACTCGAATACGTATGAACAAGAACAAACAAATGTTTGTTCGCGTTTTCACTGTCTACACTAAAGAAAAACGTTTGTTCGCTGATGTTTGTTCGTGTTTGTTTTTTCGGTCTGTACATACTTTTACACTACAAACTTTTTACGCATCAGTGCCAAAATGTCAACAAAAAGTGTAGGTAGAGATTTCATGTATATTTTTCATTTTGAAGAGTGCTCTTTAAAAATCATTTCTATCTTTCCGCACAAAAGCTAACTTCCTATTTTAAGTAATTTTATCACACCCTGCATATCATAAAACATACAAAAAAAATAATATCTGGCATTCTGAATTAATTATGAAGTATAGGGGCACATAGTTGTCAATTATATTAAAACTGACGCTACCCAAGTTAATTTAACTTAAAGTTAAATGATCTTGATATGAATTTAGTTTAATATGAAGTCTATTAAGCAGCCATGTGACGTCTAAGTTTAAATTTTAATAAAATAAATAATATATACGTGGTTTATGAATTAAAATTAAGAGGCTTGTGTCAATGCGTGTGTTAAAAATTACACTATTTTAATCAGAGTTTTGGATATTTCTTGATAGGTTTATAATATAAATTTGGTAACTGATTAATAGATAATTTGATATTTGCTATTAAATTAAGAGCGCCTCAGATCCATCCTGAGATTTATTTATTTAAACCTAGTTTGTAAGGATTAATTGAAATGTGTATTGATAAGTATTTAGAGTGACCTATTCAGATGGGTTCTCTTTTTCATGATTAGCACTCCAATATGGCATTATACCCTAAAAGGGTAGATCGATCGTTTTCATGAAAAATTGTTAAAATTTGACAAAATTTTTAAAATCTTTTTAAGTCCTAGAGATAATTTTATACCTAAGATATCTAAATTGCACAGCAGCTGCATCGATATCTATTTTTTTTTTCAAAAAGTTAATTGGACTATTAATTGACTTTTTGTTTTTTAAACTTCTTCTCGTTCATACTCATCACCTTATTAAAAATGTAAATTTTGTAGTAAATCGTTAAAAAATTAAATAATATAAAATTATCTTCTTCTGCAGTTTTACAGGGTCTGTATGTGGCAAACTTTTTCAGTTTTTTGTAAGGTTAGCTGCATTGTACAATGAGCCTTAGCGCATATGGACTCTTCCAACTACTCTGATAATAATCAGTGTATTAATATCGGTCTATTAATCTTAAGGTCTTTACACTACTGTGGATACCTGGACACACTGGCCTAGAGGGTAATGAATCCGCAGACCTCCTTGCCAAAAGGGGGGCGGAGACAAAATTCACAGGGCCGGAACGCATATTTATATATCTATCACACGCTATTGCAAAGCGAGCGATGCCCGAACGCAGTTCTTATCTATCACATGTTTTGCAAACGCGCCTCTTTAACTAGCACATGCGATCGCCAAAAATGTTGTCTTTCCGATTAAATACACTAGTAAATTGTAGTAGTTATTAACCTGTAGTTGTGGTTAGTTGTTATTGTTCAAAATAAAGGGTAGTTTGTTGTATAAATGTTGGGTCAAAAGTCAACGTAATTAAAAGTAACTAACCTCTATTAATGCGATATCTCCCTAATTTTTTACAACAAATTACCCTTTATTTTGAACAAGGAAAAACCCCCCTTTAAGTTTTTCGTACTTATTTTAAGACAACCTGTATAAGTTTTACCGTTGTTTTGCTCAGATGTTTCTAAATGTTTAAAAAGGTTTGTTTTTTATTATTTCATTTGATAGTTTCATGTACTATTCATGTTAAATAAAACTTGAGAGATTATTGTTGTTAATATTTTGATCTATATAGTACTATTAGGTGTACTTCTTTTATAACTTTTGAGATACAGGGTGGATGCACAGAAAATGCATACCAAATTATACTACAATATCTACAGGGGTTTCCCAGATATAAAAACATATGTTGTTCTTAAATATTTACCACCCTCTATCTAAAAAAGTTAAGACTTTTAGGACATCATGCGTTCATCTAAAGTTTTTTCTTAAAATTTGTTTAAGAATCCCCCCCTGTTTTTTTTCGCATTTATTTATTTATACCCTGTATAATAGGATACAAAAATCGAGTTTTGAATAACAAATTTCCAATAATATTCAGCATAATATTGATAAAAGGGGGTTTTTTAATCTGGAGGTGTTCTCACTTCCAGATTAAAAAAGATTTCTGTTTCGCTGGGAAATTAAAATACAGTTTATTTAGCGATTACAGGTGATAGTTATGAAGGCGCGTTTGGCATAACCTGTGATAGATAAGAAACTACGTTCGGCTCTCGGGATGAGAGATAGCGTGTGATAGATATAAATATGCGGCCGGAACCGGTCATCGGTATTTCTTATGGAACGGCCAAGCAGTTCATATCAGCTTGGACACAAAGAAAAATCTTCGGTACTGGCATGGACTTCCGGGTCTCAGACACACGAAGGCCTTCATAAGCCCACCGAACCAACAATGTACTGTCAAAGTAGTGGAGCAATCAAGTGTACACCTTAAAACTCTAGTGGGACTGTACACGGGACACTGCAGATTAAAATACCACATGCACAAGATCGCCTAGCGGGACGCCGAATGCCGCATGTGCATGGAGGGGGATGAATCGGCAGAACACATACTGTGTTCATGCCCAGCAATGGCACGACTAAGATTCGCAATCCTCGGCAATGACACCTTGTTGCCGGGGGAGGTGAAAGATCTCTCTCCCAACAGAATCATCAGATTTATTAGGAGTCTGGACCTGGTGGGAGAAATATAAAAAGGTGTGAGCCACAATAGACCGATCGGTCGCGGTAGAAGGGTGTTATACCCACTCACTTTAAACCTACCTACCTAAGGTCTTTACCTGGTACGATCGGCATATGTTAGACTTAATCCATGATAAATATTATTTACGGGTATAAAAACAGCGTTTTAAACTGTTCATAGTCGTGTCGAGAAGTCTGTTTCCTGCGAAAAAGAGTTAGAAGGCTTTGAAAAATATGAGCGGAATACAGATCTGAGAAAGGCGTTTTGAGGATTTTTTCTGCTATTAAAAATTGCATTTGTTATAAACAAAAAACGAAAAAAAAGAAGCTCTTTCGATATTTAATGATAACTCGAAAACCATAAGAGATAGCGAAAAGTGCAAAAAAGATCCTTGAAGAGAAGAAAATTTCCAATAAAAAAGTCTTAACTCCCAGAGTTCTATCTCCATTATTTATAATGTTAATTTAACTCCAAACGCGACCTTTTTGGTTGCGCGCTCGGAGTCAAAACCGAGCAAGTCACACTAAATAGTTCTTTTTAAGGTTTCACTTCAAAGAATTTATTTTTGATATTAATTTTTCGGATATTTAACTTAAAGTAATTTTTTTTTAACAATTTAGACTATTCTTAATTAACAAAATTGTTTCGAAATTTCGTCCTCATTGTACATTAAAAAAAAATAAAAAAATTTCGCAAAAAATGTTTGCTTTGTGGAGCCCTTCCAATATACATACTTAACAAGATCACACCATAAAAGTTTAATAAATTTTAATCCTTTGTTTATAATAATTTTAAAACTTTGGCAAAAATGCAAAATCAGAGTAATATTTTCAAAGTTATAAAATTATTACAAACAAAGGATAAAATTTATTAAACTTTTATGGTGTGATCTTGTTAAGTATGTATATTAGAAAGGCTCCACAAAGAAAACAATTTCTACGACAATTATTTAAACATGTTTTTAAATCTAAAATGAAAGACAACATTTTGAAACAATTTTGTTAATTAATAATTGTCTAACTTGTTAAAAAATTAACTTTAAGTTAAATTTAAAAAAGTGAATTTCAAAAATAAATTCTTTGAAGTGTTCTGAATACAACATAATTTTTTAAAATTTTTTAGCGTTAAATTAAAATTATAAATAATGGAGACAGAACTCCAGAAGTTGATACTTTTGTATCGTAAACTTTCTTCCCTTCAAGTATTTTTTTGCAATTTCCGCTATCTCCTATGGTTTTTAAGTTATCATCAAAAATCAAAAGGGCTTCTTTTTTTCGTTTTTTGTTTATAACAAAAATTCCTCAAAACAAATTTCTTAGATTTGCATTCCGCGTCGAATGAGCTATCGCTTATATTTTTCAAAGCCTTTTAACAATTTTTTTTTGCAGAAAACACACTTCTCGGCTAGACTATAAGTTAGATTTATAATATGGTGCTATCTTAACTAACAAAGATACCCATAACATATTTATTTTGAACCTATGCACTAGTCTTCGCCTCTCAACATCACTATACTGATGGAAAGTTATTAACAACTTATCAATGATTAATAGTAAAAACACCAAACTAAAATTGTAACTTTTCAAGCCATTCTTCACATCCATACGTGGCAAGTATCTTCTTTGTTGATTTAACTTAATCAGTCGCTCACTCAAGGAGGTTGTGATGGATAAAAAGACACATCACACCCAGGTTGAGTGAGTAACCGAATAAGCCAGATATTGGGATCTTCGTTTCTTCAACAATTTTTCATGTGTCTTTAAACTGTTCTAGATAGCTGCATAGTACAAAAAGTCCATATATTAACAGGTATTACGTAAAGTTTTATAGTGTTGTAAATTCTGTATTCATGTTGTTTTTGGGTTTCTCAATTTTTGTGTGAACTTATTAGTTTAATCTAACATTAACCTAAATACTTAAACTGCAGAATTTAAGTTAGTTTTATTCAACTTTATATTCTTTTTGTTAAGTCATAATAAAGTTAAAAATTTTATTTGTTTCTCAATTTTAAACTCTAAAACTTTTTCTAAATGGCCATTTAAATTAGGAGCCAGTTTTGCAACAAACTTTTTAAGTTTGCAAACATTTTCCGGCCGTTTAAATGATTCCATGACCTTTTGAACTTGTTTTATATGTTGTATGAAAAAGATTAAATGTCGGTTTTTACTGCGTTTAAGAAAATGATCCCAATCTAATTGATTTATGATTGATTTCAATTTCATATGTGGCAAGCAGTCGAGGCATGTGGAAAGATAGCGACTAATAATGCTCGCTTATAATGTACACTATTTTAACAAAATCACTGACTTATTATTGGAGAAACAATCAAATTTTGCAAAATAGGATAATTTAAGAAAAAACATAATAGCACATAAATGAAATAAATTACATACACTAGGTATTTGTGTAAACGATAGGCACCAATTTATTCAAGCCTTTCCTCTGATCGGGATTGTCGGGGAACGCGGAGTAAATTTTTCATTATTTGAATGATTATTACAATAATATAGGCATAAGGTTGATAATATTTGTTAATGGTCACCAAAGTCACTGTAAATTGTTATTTTTTTGTCTTTATTACCTATTAATAATTATCCCTAGAACTACAGAGTAAATTTTAATAAGTAAATAATAATAAGTAAAATCGTAACTGTACTTTGAAATATTTTTAAATCTGTTAAATTTATCTTTTTTTTTCATATTTTCCATGTGAGGAACAAATATAGATTCTTGAAAACTAATATTTTATGGATATTTATTTGATTTTTTCCATTGATTGGATTTTTAGTTTGTTTAAATTTTCAAATGCCCAAATAAATAGACTTTTTTAGCAAAACATTACAATGGTATATTTCTCTTAAAGCCATTAGTGTTCTCTTTAAAATTCCGTTGGAAATTTAAAAATCGGTTGTTTAGAGAAATAGTTATAAATTTTTGTCTGTTAATTGACGGTTTGGCTAGTACTTACAGCTATTGAAATCAATTTTTAATCAACTAAATCTTGATAACATTGAATTTGCTCTTCATCATTCTCTTGGACATAACAAAACGAAAAAAAATTCGAGTACTCATATGTCAGACTACTGCGTTCAGAACGATTTTAAGAGCAAAAACCCCGTTTGGTAAATGTTTACCCCGGTTTGTAGTTTACACGTAAAAAAAATAGGTTTATAGTTCTATATTTTATTATTACAAATAAATAAATAAATACATATTTATTTATTTATCTATCTATTTATTGTATAATGTAAGGTAAAATAGAAATTTATTGTAAACATTTAAAAAGGTTGACAAAACTTTCACGGATAATAGTTAATGGGTCACTAGCAAAATGTGTAGATGTGTACAACATTTTATTTGTGTATTAGGAGTGCAAGATAAAGAATGCAGCTGCTTTTTTATCTTGAGATAGTCCACGAAGAGCGAATGCCTAAATACCAACGTACCGTGAGTGTCTTAAAGATAAAGTCTATTGACACAAGACCTAAATACTTGGGAATTTGGAGGAGAATTCAAAACTTCTGGTGATAGTTCCACAGTCTAGATACTCTAGGGATAAAAACTAACAAAGTGGAAAGTTCTGGCCTCTCAAACTAGACTGTAAAAGAATGCATAAAAACAACACTACGTGTCGTCTATTGGAAGCTGTCAGGGGTGGAACTATACTGGCCAACTTCTTAAAGCAGAAGCCGTAAAAATATCTATTAAAAGCGACAGATCCCTACAGCTCGCCGGTGGGTAAGAAGAAGAAGGCTTTCCTGTAAGCATGGAACTATTAATAGGATGAATGGCCCTTCCCTGAAGGAAATCAAGAATGCTCAGAGTTGTGGGAGACGCCATTCCCTGGACATGAGAACAATACTCTAAAGATGGTCTTATTATACATTAAAAGGTACACATAGGTAATTTTTCTCAAGTTTTTAATAGAACAAATGTTAAAATTTACTCTCTCTATCAGGCTCACTGGGTAAACCTACAGATGGAATCGCATATGAATGAATGCGACTCCTAAAAGGGTTTGAAAAATCCTCATGTTTAAAAAAACACAAACTCTAATACGGTTCTGACATTGTTCTAGCGTATAATTAGCAAATTTGTGGAACTCAGTGATTCCCACTGCACTTTACCAAGCTCGACATTTGTAAGTTTAATAATTTTTTAATACAAATACCATAAATAGTCTATCTCATTTATATTAATATGGTCCTTTGCATCTAAAAACGATAAATCGCTTTATTCTACTTTCACAATTATCCTTTGAACAAATATTATTACCAGACATATTCAACAACTTTTTAAGGACACGGTATCCCAAAGCACACGGTTACAGTAAAACGATTTCTGGCGCACTGCGTATCAGTCGGCTTCACACCATAGACTCATAGACTGGTACGAATATATTGGACAGGCGGGGATAAGGGGGTGCGTTTTGGAGCAACCACGAGTGACAAAACTCATATATTGTATATTCTTTAAACTATGACTATAGTAAAAAAGCGTGGGTGCTTGATACTAAATGTTACAATTATTATATTGGTAGCTATTCACAAAATTACAGTTAATATAAAAATATACTAAATTGCAGTAGTAATATAGGGTAATTGTCTGAAATTTTAAATAACATTGACGCTTTTAATTTCTGTTTGTATTTTAATATTTTTAGATTCTATTTTTGTGATAATGTTTATTCATGTTTTGTCTGATTTGTTTGAATATTTTTATATTTTTTAATATATAATGTCTGTATAATCTTTGTTAATGAGAATGTTTTTTCTTATAACAATAAAGAATTTTTTGACTTTGACTTTTGACTTTGCAACACGCTTTTTTACTATTATTGATTATTTTTACTTTTTTCTTAGTTTTTTTTTAATTATAATTTATTTTCTTATTTTTTAGTTCCAAAACAACATCAAAAGTAACCTTTATTAAGAGCCTTGATTTTAAGTATATCTTTTATTTGTCAATAAGTCTATTATGGCCAACGGATTAAAATAAATTTCCTTATGGAAAAGGAAAGCCTTATACATAACCCAACATGAAGGTCAGTGAAAAACCCTTTTTCCAAAAATATTTTTTTTGTTGCCAGTAGCTTGGATTCTTGTACAAAGCGTTTTGTGCTATTTGGCCTTGCGCATTTGCCAAGTATAGTCATATTGAGAAAGTGTTATTTTTTTTCTAAAGATCCTAGTCAGGACATTAGAACGAAGTTACAAAAAAGTTTTATTGCCATCGGCTTTTGACCAGAGGGGCAAAATTTTCGAGCTAATCAGACTTCTTGAAATCGAACATAGAAACATAGAGACATGCAGGTGAAGCTAATAAAAAAAAGCGTGGTGAAAAATATATAATAATTAACAAACACATAAATTGTAAAAACATTCAATTTTTGATTTACTTTATAATACTGGCTATATTTTTTTGTCTTATTTTACAATTTTGACGGTTAATGTATACGAACTGTGTAATAAAAAGATTTGGAATAGGAAGATTTGTGATGGAATCCGTATTGTCTGTCTGTCATATATAATTTTGTGTTTTTCCAAATACTTTAAAATTTGTAAATCAATGATTTTTTCCATTACATTGCAAACAACTAAGAGAAGTAATATAGCTCTGTTATAAACAAGAGTTTTAGATCCTTTTGTGGGGATAATTTGCACACGTGCTGCTTTCGAGTTCTCAGGGTAGTGCTCGTGTCATGAGAAATTTAAAATGGAGCATATTTTTTCAAACCATTGCTGATATACCATCTAGCATAGATATATTAAAAGTGAGTGTATGTGGTATTCAAATAAAAGGAATACCACAATATTAAATCTCGGTGCGAGTTCCATTATTAAATGTCGGAGCATTTCGAAGCAAACAATAAATGAATACTGATTTAGTAGCACTTTTTCTTGCAGCAGCATCTTCTTCTGTAGATATTTTGGCAAGCCATACTTCATACTTTCATACTGTTTATTCATGTTAATACATATTACAATGTTTTACACACGTCAACAAAAAAAAATCATAAAACTAAACATTAAAAGAAAGAATACTTTTAGTGAAATACGTCACACAAAGTATACTTGTACAGAAACACTGCTAAAAAATGTCCATCAAAATGTAAAATTCAGGTACTCATCTATTGAATAAAAAACGTTTTCTGTTAAAAATATTTTGATTCTTATTTCAAAAGCAACAAAAGACAAACCTTTAGTATCCTCAGGTAATACATTAAAACATTTTATTGCCCAGTAGCCTGGACCCGTCTGACACCTTTTTAACCTCCAGTAGGCGGGTAGGATGTTATTCCTGTGCCTGGTTTCATAATTATGGATTTCCCCCATGGCTCACATATGGTCCTTATTTTCTTCAGATATTTAAGATTTTCAAATAATATGAAGGGGGTCAGTATCTTGAGCGCCCTGAATGCCTGGCGGCAATCCTCCCTATAAGCAAGACCCAGGACCCTTAGCGCCCTGCGCTGGAGAGCGAAAACACGTCCTGTATCTGCTGCATGCCCCCAGGCGATACTCTTATATTTTTGCGACCAGCGTGTCTCACATAAGGCCGGAATGTTGGGAAAATATTTTCTTTTTAAATAAGATTTTTGGAAAAATTAATTATATCTTTTATCGTGCCAATTGTGTTTCGTGTTTCTGGCACTTGATAAAAATCATTTACTACTAAGTTAAGCCCGTGGCTTGCACAATGAAAATATAAGGCTTTTTTATATTTCTTCCTCAGTTTTTTTTAACGCCACCAATACTTCTAGCCATTGTAGAACACCCATCGTAACCTTGGCCAATGCACCTATCAGGTTCAAGTCCTGCGTTTTCTTAAAATTGATCAATCTCTGACGCTATAACATTAGCATCCATTGCAATCAATTCTTCGAATGCTAGAAATTCTTCACGTATCATATTTTAACTTTCGTCATAAAAACGGATTCCAATGGAAAGCTGCTCTTTTCCAGCTATGTCACATGACTCATCCGCCATGACACTATAAGCACAAGCTTTCTTTGCAACCTGTATAATTTTATTCTTTACGAGCAAGCCGCATAACTCAATAATTTTGTTTTGAATCTGTCGGAATGCATACATGGCATTTTTCCCATGTTCTAAATGCTGTTTCAAATCTTGTTAGCTAGATCTAATTCTTAGATTTAAGAGGTCTTTAAGAATGCCTATAGAGGACACTATATTTTAATTTTTCTTAATTTCCTGCTTATGCATTACATCCACCGGCATTTGCTCCTCAAAATTTTTTGCATCGTGGACTGCAAATTATGATATTGTGATGAGACATGCTTAACGCAGTATCATCCTGCCCACCCGCTCCGCTCCTATTGTCTATTTTGGTTAGAGTTCTTTACTACTTTTTTATAGGTCTTTTGGGTTTTCACTAAACGATTTATGATTCATTATATTAGAGATCACATCACGTATTGTTGGATTTCACAAGCTAGCCTTCAAGCCTGGTTAGTTTCTTAGGTCTTATAAGTGTTGCAAGCTGTGAAGCTCGTCAGAATTACAATTTACCAGCGAACGACTGCTCTTCTAAGGGGAGGGGGCAGCTGCCCCTCTCTGCTAAGATAATATTTAAAAGGTATTCTAATCCTACAATGCATGATGGGAAATGTGTCAAGCGGTCGCGCCGCCACGAGTGTGTCTTGCACACTAAAGTATTTTCATCCTTGTTTTTATTATTGCGAAAGTTGGGATAAAAATGCTTTAGTGTGCAAGACACTAATGCAGAATTAGAATACCTTCTTAATATATTATCTTACTCTCTGCCCGTACCTCGCTACGACCATGCTTTCACTTATATCATATCCGCATTCCTAGCTTCGTAAATATGATCATAACACTGCATCGTGAAAACCTTATTAAATACACTGGAAAATTATAGGCAATTCGAATTTCTCAGATTTCCGCAAAAAAAAAAGTTTTTTAAAAATTTGATTTAAACACAATCAATTAAGCATCCAGTTAGTTTAAAGTTTCAAGATAAAAGAACATAAACTTATACTTTTTCTTTTTTGTTAATAATTGAAACAAAATTAAATTTTAGTTGTTATTTCTTAAAAATATTTAAGTTTAAGATTTCAACGTAAATAAATAGCAGTTTGTTTGACACTGTCAATTATTAAGACAACTGCCGATGATAAATCGTTGCCCTGTCCAAGTGATTCAGCTTATAGGTTAATTCTGTAAACTTTGGCCATACTTTCGCTAAAGCTATCTCAGAAATTTAAAAATCATATTTCAAGCCTTTTTTATTGGTAAACATCTTTATTTACTTTTGCGCCTTTGCCTTTTTGAGTTTAGTAATCAGGAAATAGAAAAATGATTTTATTTTCCTTGCAATTTCCCTTGATTTTCCATGTTTTATTGATTTGGTGGATAAATTTATGAATTTCAGTAAAGTTCGACAGGCATCAGTCGCCTAAAGCTGTTTTTCCAAGTGAAATCCAGTCATCGGATATAATTTTTATTTAGTTCTTGATTGCAAATTAAATGCCTATAAAGGCACAATCTTCCACCCTATTTTTCATTGGTATAATATACAGAGCAATATTTTAAAGGCTGTTTTGGTAACTAAAATTTAACAGCATACCCAGGGCCATACTAACCCTTGTGTTTCACAGCCACCGATTTATTAAATATGCTAATTCCATAGCTCAATTAATAAATTCGGAAGGATATATGTACACCCCGAGTAAAACCGCTGAGTACTTGTACTTTTCATGCAGATTAGAGATGATATTAACGGCGATTTTTAAATCATCGGTATATCGGTGATGGTGACTTATAAGTTGCTGCTTTTTTAACCGGCCGGCGACTCAAGTCGCTGTTTAACCCAAAAAGAGTTATTATTGGGGTTTATAGGGTATTATCTTGGGTTCATTTGATAGTAGAAGCTAATAAATGTGATAAAATTTGTTATTAAATTTAAAGTTAATAAATTTTAGTGGTCGCTGTTTTAAAAAAAAACAAAAATAACATAATTACAAAAAGACTAAAACACCAATATTTTTATTTTATTTATTTATTTCCATAAACATAATATAGAGGAAAAAAAGGAAACAAAAAACAAACAAATTACCCAAATAAAGAAAAGCTGGCAAAAATAAACATAAAAATAATTGATTAAAAATACAATAAATAATGGCAAAAAACGGAAATTCTAAGTGCTTACAAAAAAGTTAAATGTTTTTATTTGAATTTAAAAATATGAGCATGCTTGCCTTCTTTGAATTTATTCTGTTTTGACGTTCTGTAATTTTTTGCCCCGCCTTTGAAAAAAGTCGTTCACATTTCATAGGATTTCGAATTCTATAGAATCGGAATTTTTAGAAAGAATAGACGTAAAGTCAATAACACAGGTCCACAAAAAAAATTGGTGTATGCTGGGTGCCGAACTAAGATTTTCTGGCGTATTTTTTTCCGCTGAACACGAATCTGAAAGTCAAAATTGAGGGTCAAACAGCAAAAAATCGAGAAAACCCCAAAAAACCGACACGGCACATTTACCGGTAGAAACCTGCTACCACGGAATATTTGGACTACGGCTATATAAACTTTTTAAAGTGTTTATAAAAAAGTTATAAAAACATTTTGATAAGATAAATAATAAAAGAGATATAAACGAAAATATCATTTTGTCGAAAAGTTTTAGTCCAAAATAGGAAAAAACATTTTTTTTTAATTAATGTGTTTTTTTTTAATAATAAATCATTTATTTTATTTAAAATCCCAATACTTAAAATTTGAGAAAAATAAAAAAAACAATTTTCAATGTTCTTCCAGAGGTATTCCTTGAAAAAATCTTGAAAATTCTGTTTTTTGATTTTAACTCGAAAAATATTGCATTTCAACAAAAAGGTTATTTAATTTAAATTAAAGGTAAAAATACATAATGTCCTATAAAGTTTCGTCTGTCTTTTATAGTTTTTAAGATATTGACGTTTTAAATTTAAAAAAAAAATGGTAATATCTGAAATAACGCCCATTCTCGATTATTTTCTGTTTGACCCCCAATTTTGACTTTAGATTCGTGTTCAGCAAAAAAAAATATTTCAGAAAATTTAGTCCGACACTTTTACACTTTGAATGAATTTGCTTAAAAACTACAGGAGGAAAAATTATAATTAAATACAAAATTTTAAATTTTATGATAATAATTAGATATAGATAAAATTAAATTTACTGACATAAGAAGAAAAATTAATATGTTGTTATTTCTTTTTTATTTTCTATGATAAAAAATTATTAAAAAAGGATACATAGAAAAAAAACCAAAATCAGTACAAAAGTTCGCTTTTATCTGTTTTTTTATATAGCAAAACCTATGAAAAGTAGCCATTTTTTTAAAGTAAAAAAAATTTAATTTAAGTAAACTTAATCGCGATACTCTCGATAGGACTTTGGTAAAGAATCAAAAACTAACAAAATGTTTTTTTCTTAAACCTTATCGTTCCATTTTTTACAGAAAAAAGTGAAAAACCGCTAAAATTGACAATTTTTTGAAAAATATTTACCTTGGATCTTTTTAAAGCTGGAAAGCTGATCTCGAGAATACGATTATACAGTAGAACCTTGATAAGCAAAAGCTCAAGGGAAATATTAAAAATTTTAAGTTATTCTGTTTTTTACTTATTAAGAGTTAAAGTTAGCGAGGTTTAAAAATTCAAATGTTGACTTAACGATGATTATTTAGAGCATATGTTAGCGGATTCAATTTTCGTTTTATTTTAAGTTTTCTTTATTATCTTATAATTTTATACGTGTATACACGAGCTATGTCAGTGAAAGACTAAAATTCAAAGCAATAAAGTTTCACTTATTAATTACTTTACGTTATGGAAGTCACCAAGGGTACTACTTTAAGTTATCAAGGGCCAATGGTAAAATTCTTTGTTTAAGATATAGAGGTTTTGAACTTTAAGTAACGGAGGTTTTCTGCTTTGAAGGGAAGGGAACACAAAACATTTTTAAGTTGCCGAGGTTTTTATGGTATCGAGGTTTGACTTATGGAGGTTCTAATGTATATAACATGATGTTTAAACAGGCTAAAGGCGGACGCTGTCTAACAAGTATTTTTTTCAAAATCGCAGTTTAAATATTTTGCAGTGATATTTTGAGCGACTCAGCGTATTAACTGTAATTGTACAGGGTTATTCATTTTGAAGTAAACAGGGCTTTATTTTTGAACCCCCATTTCGTGTATTTTTTTCCGAAGAATTCAATAATCTAATTAGAAAAAACATTTGAAACAAAAACAAAAGAGTTACAGCACGAGTGACGTATTTTTTAAATAAAATACCCCGTATATTTTTATATCAATAGATAGAGATTTTCACGAGGAATTCGGTGAAATAGGGCTTGCTGGGTTTATTTCCCGCGGTTCTGCTGCAATTGTCTAAAAACTGCATGATACTATAAGGATAGTTTCACCTGCTTTCCAGCAGGTGCTTATTTGTCAAAGTCAAGAATTTTAAAAATACGTTTATTACTTTTTGGAGTAGTTTTGTAATGAGGTTTTTCATCAGAAGAACGGCTTCAAATTATAACTCTCTATTATAAATGCGGAAAAAACGCCAGGGAAACACAACGAAGGTATGTTGCAAATTTTCACCGAAATATATCAGTTAAAACGATTTTAAAACTAAAGGTCTTATTCAAAGAAACAAAATCGAAACATATTAGAAAAAGGACTACAATGAGAAAAAGAAACCGGGAATCGAGCTATTCTAAATTATTTTACTTTGTACATGAAGTCAATTACTGACGCAGTTAGAGACTTGAGGTATGGCCCTGCAAGAAGAAGAGTAACCTATGCGAAGGTTCAGAGAACACTGAAATATTTTAAGTATCTTTCAGATCACGTTCTTCCAGTGCAGAATTTATTAGGTGAACAAAAGGAACTTTGCTTTCAAATTGTTTCCCAAATTTTAATCCATGAACAAGATCCTACCCTGTTTCAAACGATTCTTTGGGCGGATGAAGCTACGTTCACTACATCGGGAATGTTTAACCGACGCAATACGCACAGCTGGGCAAGACAAAACCCCAGGAAATTTCAAGAGATTAAATACCAAGGGAGGTATTCTCTTCATGTCTGGTGTGGTGTGCCTAACAATAGAATTGTCGGGCCAATATTCTATGAGGGATCCTTAACTGGAGAAAGATATCTCAATCTTCTTGAAAACGATATTGAGGACATTGTATGTATTGGATTTCTATATAAAGTTGGAGAAAGTGTTAAAAATAGCTCCAAATATTGGGTTGAACGCGCATTCCTGAAGCAGAGTATTTCTATGGCTCTATGGTTCGGATATTAAAAAAAAAAACATTAATAACGGTATATTTCAAATTTGGAACATACTGTGTAAATTAAATTAAAACCAATTAAATGAGCGTTTTTCTAAGGAATAGTTTTTTTGATTTATTAAATTTATTCCAAGTTAGAAACTGGCACTGTATAATACAACAAACAGTTTTTTATTGGTATCTGACAAATGATAAGATAACAAAATTAAATAACTTCGTTAACGTGTTTCCTTCCTCCTTCCTTTAGTAAAACTTGTCCGTTTCATTTATTTATCATTAAAATTGATAGTAAGTAAAAAGCTTTCTGTCAAATTTTCGTTGTAAAACTCTGAATCATTAAAAATTTAAAGAGTTTTACTATCAATTCAATCTTCGCTATACCTATGGCCACTATGATTATTTTACGAGAGTGTCATATATCTATGTGCACGATACTGTTGGAAATAAAACATTTTTCGTCTAGGGATTTCAGTTAATCTATTATAAAAGAAAAATGGTAAAAAAATATTCATTTGTTTTAATACAAATAACAACGGCGGATCTAGGATTTTCAAAATTTTTTATCTAAAATGTTAGACATGGGACCCACACCAAATATATTCCAGATGCTAATGGCCTCAAGAGAAACATTTTGGTAAAAAAAAATTAATTTTAGAATTTGCGTAAAAGTTGTTTTTTTTAATGTTACAAAATAAATACAAAAAATGAATTAAAGAAAAAATCGCAATTTTTTACAATTACATTAACTATATCTTATTAAAATAATATAGATAAAACAACTTTTTTTAAAAATATTTTTGTTTATAAAAAGTAAAAATTTTTTGATATAAAAGAAAAATCGGCAAAAATTGATAAAAATTTGTAAAATTCAAAAAACATATCTCTGCCAAATTTTACCGATGTATTTTCACTAGCCAAACCATTAGAAGTCAAATTATTTCCGGAAATTTTTTCGAGCTCACGAATATTTTTCTCAAAATATTCGTGAGCGAAAAGGAACTTCCTGATATAATTTGATTTTGAATGGTATTTGGTAAAAAAATTTCACCCGAATAATTACTGAGGTTTATAATAAAAAAATATGGATAGGGAAGCAATGAAAAAAAGCTCCCTCTATGGTAAAATTGATATAGAAACACGTTTCGGATGTAATATATCTTATATTACTTTCGAATATTGAGTTTACTTTACTAAAACTGAAGAACATTTTATTTCAGCGATAAGTCTACCAAGGCTCTAGGTCTGCTTTATAACATTTAACCTTTAAGGATGGTTCAAACTTTTTTTTACCAATTTTAGTTACATAGAAGCATTAGTTTCGGAGGTAATATATCTTATATTACTTTCAAATACTGAGTTTACTTTACTAAAACTGGTAGAAAATTTTATTTCAGCAATAAGTCTACCAAGGGTCTACTATACTTTATAACATTTAAGCTTTAAGAACGGTCCAAATTTTTTTCTACCAATTTTAGTTACATAGAAGCATTAGTTTCGGATGTAATAATCTTATATTATTTTCGAATACTGAGTTTACTTTACTTAAACCGGTGGAAAATTTTATTTCACAATAAGTCTACCAAGGTCTATCTGTTTATAACTTTAACCTTTAAGGAGGTTTAACTTTTTTTACCAATTTTTTTACATAGAAGCATTTTTCGAATGAAATATATCTTATTTACTTTCAAATCTGAGTTTATTTTTCTAAAACTGGTGGAAAATTTTATTTCAGCAATAAGTCTACCAAGGCTAGTAAACTTATAACATTTAAGCTTTGGACAGCCAAATTTTTTTTTTTTCCAATTTTAGTTACATAGAAGCATCAGTTTGGTGAATATATCTTATTACTTTTGAATTTTAGTTTACTTTACTAAAACTGGTAAAATTTTATTTCAGAATAAGTTACCATAGATTATCCCTATAAAACCTAGGCGTTGAGGAGGTTAAACTTTTTTTTACCAATTTTAGTTACATAAAAAACCCCCGATTCATGTAATATAAGTAAAAAAAGGGGGAAATAAAAAAATTATTCAAGGTACATTTAGAAATTGTCGCGAAATCGTTTTCTCTAAGAAGCAAATAAATTATAAATACTTATTGTTTAACTTTCTTTATTTCCGAGTTTTTTTTTTTAAAAATATAATATAAATAAGTTTAACAAAAGACTTTTATAAATTGTGTATTGTCACTTTTTTTTGTCAAAAATTTTCCACCATAATATTCAGGGAAGGAAAGAAAATTTCGAAAAAAACATAGGTTCCTAATTAAAAAAGCTTGTATTTCATTGGTCGAAAAATGTTGGTGTGAAATTTTCGGCAAAATTTGATTTCGAATGGTATTGGTAAGAAAATTTCACACCAATAATTATTGACGTTACTAATAAAAACAATATTCATAGGGAAGCAATGAAAAAAAAATCCCCTATGGTAAAAATTAATAGAAACAAGAATA
>JAHBCN010003677.1:0-72445 GCA_019359885.1 Listronotus oregonensis | reverse complement strand
TATACTTGGTTAAAAATATGAATAGATTTTCTGAAAAACTAACATTTAACCTATTTTTTCCCATTATTAAGGGTGGTTTTACCCTTAGAAAAGGATGGCTGATTACCATATATTTTTATTTTTATTAGACGCCTCTTGAATAAACCTGTTTTTTTTCTAATTTTTAAAGTTGCATATGATTTTATTTATTTTAGGGGATGATTACACCCCCACATAGTCCATGGGGGTTTGTTTACAATCTTCTAAAATAAAGATTATAATTTTTTTCAAGGTATTTATAAAAAATGCGTAAAAATAACTTTTAATACCACAGCTATTTTTGCAATTCTTCAGATTTAGCAACATTCCAACTCCTAAATTTTAAAAATTTGCAAAAAACAAAAAGCAACGCTTATTTTAATTTTTTTCAAAGAGTTATTTGGTATAAAATACATACCTGTATATCTTTTCCTCACCCCTTTGTGAATTGTGAGAAAACAGGCAGTTTTTAAGCGATTTTTGCGGTCACTCTTTATATTACATAAACATTATTTTTCTTTTATTATAGTATAATATTTTTTATATATAAAAAAATTACCAAGTTTTTCTAATGAACATTGGCTTATATGTACGTTTATTTATATCGAATTAACGGCAAAATAGAGTGCAACGAAAATTTCCTTTTCATTTACGGTGTTCCAATCCACGACGCGACGGGCGACTCTTTAATTTAGAACAACATTTTGCTTGGCAGCGGGCAAAAAGAAAAATCTTTTCCAGGTGCCTCTGGGTTTTTACTTCACTTCTATTGCTTGCTTTAAAACCGTTTTCATTTTATCCTAAAATTAAAAACAGTGAAGTGAATTAAAAGTTCTAAGGTCAATTAAAAAGTTGTACAAAAGTAAAAATATAAAAAAATATCAGTACATTAATTTAATTTTTATTTCTTATATCATCAATAATCTTGCTATTCCTAAGTATACTGTCAGTGTTTTAGAAAGCACCCATACTATAGACAGATACGTTTAAATTAACTTTGTAGCCAAAAGATCATGGAAAATAAAATTTATGCAGCTTGGAATATGAATATACGTTTTTCTTGAACTGATACAATAAAGGTTGAGTAAGATGTCCTATCAAAGCTTATTTACTTAAATTTTTAAAAATACACTAAAACATTTTTTGACGTAACTTTAAAATAAACAGGGTTTTAAGTACATGCCCATATTATATTCATACTACTAATTTTAAAATAAATTTGCAAAATAAAAAAATATTTTTTGTTCACATCCTAATGGATTCTTAGCAAATTAATAGCACATATGAAACTTTAAAAAGATATTCAGTTAATTTTTGGTTCTCTACCATTTTTTAATAATTAAATATTACTTTAGCATAAAAAAATCTAAAAGATATGTTAAAAGCTCGTGGATTAAATGTACAGTTTAAAACTAAATGAACTAAGAATAAAAAAGTATCCCCTACTAGAGCTACTTTTTTTTAAATTTAAAACAAAAAAAAAGAGGAAAAAACCAGTCCCTAAAGAAAAATTAAAATGATATGAGGAAAGTAGTTAGTATGTAAAAACTGTATATTAAAAAATACTTAACAAACATTAGTTTTATTTAGGTATAAATGTTGTATTTAGGAAACCCTTTTTACCAGCCAAATTGTAAAACTTTATCGTTTTTTAAAATTAAAAAATAACTCCTGTAGCTGTAGTTTTTAAAATAAATAAATAAATAAATTTTATGTCAGGTTTTCTGCCATATTAATTAAATTTCTTTAGAACGTTGTAACTCATCTGTGTACGTTTGAAATAAAAAAAAAAAAATAAGAATTGTTTTTTTACCTTTTTGTTTAAGTGATCATAAAAAATGTACTGATCATTTTTGAAAAGTGGGTTCTTCATAAAAGTTTTCTTTTTTATTTTCTTTTACTGATAAATTAACTCCATAGCAGTATATCATGAAGATCATAGTTTTAATTTTGTACTTTTCGCTGTGACAATCCAATGAGTTGCTATTTAATTTACACTTCTTAAAAACAATATTGTCCTTTGCGGCAAACACAAAGAAAAATTCTTTCTGCGTTGGAATTTACTTTATTTTTATTGCTTTAAAGCCTTTTCGTTTATCAAGACATTAAACGAGTTAAAACGTCCTAACTCAATTAAAAAAGTAAAAACAAAACTTAATAAAAAGAAACTTCGTAAAATCTAGCCTTTGATTTGTTTCATCATAACAAGTATTTTATCAGGGATTTTTTTCATAAATATATATAGTAAAGTTACAAATAAAAAGAAGTTGTTGTTACACGTAAGAAAAATTCAATTTTTAACACTATCTAGATGCCTTAAAAATGTTACTTTAAAGCACTAGTGCCTTAAAGTAACATTTTAAAGCACTAGTGTTAAAAGTGAAATGTCAAATTTTAAAAGGTAACGTCAACGGTTATTTATTTACTCACATTTATATCATTTGTACAATTTAAACAACTTGAAAAACAAATTCCTTTTACAGTTCCAGCATTCTCCGTAATTGAGGTGGATTAAACAGAAAAAACCGAATTCTCACCAGCATCAACAACGGTTGTTAGAATTCATTAATAAATGCCAACTTCAATAATTTTTTTACAGGGTGTTCCAAAAAGGTTGTGCCAAACTCAAGGGGGTTATGGGGGAGATTGTGATAAACAATTTTTGCATAGAAACCCATAGTCAAAAAGTAATAAACATTCTAATGGAGAATAATCGAAAAAGAGATGTGAACTAATAAATACTCGATTTAATTGGCGGGGCAAGATGCAATACTAGAGGAGCTGAGCGGTTCTATGATGAGAGATTCCCTAACCATCGTTATGCTTCTCGAAAAACATTTGCAGCAGTCCATCGTCAATTACGGAAAACAGGCAGTTTTAAACCATCAGGAGCTACCGGACATCCATGAAGAATTACTAGGAAGAGTGATGGAAGCCTCTCTTAACATTCAGCAAGATCCTCACATCTTCCAACGGGTACGCAATTTCACAAGTCCAAGAATCAATTTATGTAACCAAGATCAAGGGCGTCATTTTAAAACCTCTTTATATTTTTTTGTATTATTTGTATGAAACTAAAATCTTTTAATAAGAAAAAAAACTTTTAAACAAAAATTACTCTAAAGCCACTTTTTTACTAGGGGTTTTTATGCCAAAATGGTTCACTACAATGTCCCCCATAAGCCCCTTTAGTTTGGTAAAACCTTTTTGGAACAACCTGTATACAATGCCATGTGAAACTAAACCTTCCAATTTTTGAATAATTTTATTTTTAACTGCATTATTGTGTTTGTAGAAAAAATATTGTATAATACTCGTATTTGTGTTAAAAGTACGTTTTAAGGCACTAATGTGAGTTGCAGAACTCGCTTTGCATTCTAAAACTTTCACATGATTTTCTTAAAATTGTACTTTTAACACTTATATCGTAGATAACTATTACATACATATTTTGGTTAATACTATTTTTATCTTAGATCTATACTGTATTGATAAAAACATACAAATTTCTAAAAGGTTTAATTCTGGACTTCTAAGTTATTCCACTCATTGGTTTATTTTGTAATAAAAATCTGTTCCTCAATTTTAAGGATATTTCATTTGCGTAAAGCATCAAAACCTATTGTGAATTTTAAAGTTAGTTTTATTAAACTACTAAATTATGTGAAAATTTAATGTATACTTTAAGACATTTTGACCATGTATATGAAAAGGCATAAACATTGTTTTAAAGAATTTAAAACTTTTTATTAAATTAATCTAAATACGAAATATTTAAATGGTTCATCGACCAAAGTTGCTGCAACGTCAGTTAAAATAATACAATAATTATCAAAAGATTGCCATAAAATATAACGACTCCGTTTATTTGGCGTAAGGTTTTTAAGAAAGTTTTTCTATAATTATACAACACGTAATTATTTTTTTAGTAACCCCCAAATTATTTGGGTAGTATTCCCGGTCAGAAAATCCCATTTAATATATCCCGATCATTAATATCCCATGCCAAAATATCCCATACAAAAAAATTTCTTGCCAAAAATATCCTATACAAAATATCCCATACAAAAAAATTATATGGCAAAAACTTACTAATACAAAAATATCCTTATCTTTTCCATTATGTGTAACCAAAACTAATCACAACTAACCATCATCTTTTATCTTGTTTTTGCCATAGGATTTTTTTATGGGATATCCCATACAAAAGTAGAATATTTTTGTATGCGATATTTTGGTATGGGATATTTTTGTATGGGATATTTTGACATGAGATATTAATGATCGAGATTTATCTTTT
This sequence comes from Listronotus oregonensis, assembly GCA_019359885.1. NCBI lineage: Eukaryota > Metazoa > Arthropoda > Insecta > Coleoptera > Curculionidae > Listronotus > Listronotus oregonensis. Next base: position 68,127 of record JAHBCN010003677.1, on the reverse strand, counting down.
TAGGATTTTCTGATCGGCTTCCGTTTAATTATTTGACTTTATTTGTACACTGACATAAAAAAAAATATTTATGTTTAATGAAAGTACTTTGTAATTGTGGAATTAAAATCCTAATTTGCGTAACGATTTAATTATTCTGTGTCTGGTTTACGATATACCTTAAATATGGCAGAATGCGATTATGCTGTAGTGTTTAATTTACTTTAGTAAAAGCAATTTTTTAATTTTTAATGTATACACATTATATGTACCAGTGCCTTAGAGAATTGATTGATACCCAGACTTCCTTACTTATAACATTTCTCCAGATAATACTTTTGTTAACCTGAATGTAATTACATTTTATCTTAAGTCCCCAATTTACTGCAGGATTACTTTCTCTTTGTTTGGTTAACGGATTATTTGACTGGCTGTTTGCAGATAACAGATGCTAAAGACAAAAGATCGATAGTCAGCATCAAAGTAATTTGGTGATCATTTTATATGCCAGTTAACAAGTATTGGAAAATAATATTTAACTTTATTAAACGAAAACAAATATATATTAAAGAATTTTTGATAAGTAATAGTTTACTTTAAACTTAAATGCTAATATTATTAAATATACGTATGTAATTTTTAATTTATTCTAACAAACACATTAATAAAATTTTATGCTATGACTTACCTCAAAAAAAAAAATTGTAATAGGATTTTTTTAATTTTGTTTAAAATATTTGTAAAGTACACCTAGTAGAGATTTACGATTTTTTAGATGGTCATTTAACAACAAACATCTACCATCTGGAAAAATTTATATCATTTTAATATATTTGTCATAATATCATATTAAATTATTAGTTCCTAGCAAAGACAATTATTATTGTTAACACGTTTAGAACAGTGTGTGGGAAGAAAAAAGATGTTTAACTTCCGGATTTTTTTGTACAGTTTAATTTTTTATGAAAATTTGAAATTAAGTTCCTTTTACCCTCTAGATCAAAGTTTATATATGCTTTAAGTGTGCTTTTTATTTTTAAGGGCTAAAAACCACCCATATGCTAGAAAATTAAAAAACCATACAAATAGACGTTATGTAAATTAAGACTATAGCTAAATATGTTAAATTAATATGTTTTTTAGTCATGAGTTATACCTTATAACATTATATTTGTAACGTTTTAATCCGTAAAAATTACTCTTTTATTAATTAAAAATATTACTGCCTGAAATATTACCAATTTCATTATTTTGCAATTTTTCAATCCTTAAAAACCACCCCTTACAACATTGCAATTCTTATAAACTCTAATAGATATAAAAAATTTAATAGTTATAAAAAAACTTAAAAGTAAAATAACATACAAAAATTAAACCGGAAAAAGTATAACGTATACCGGTTATGTAGGTTATTATGCTCCGAAGTGAGCTATTCGAATTTTTCGAAAAAAAAATTGATCGGCTTTTTAAATATAACTTTTAGTTTTAGTAAAAGCAAGTTTTTTCAAAAATTATTTTGTAGGTTTTCACGAGCTACAAGGCTTTGTAATTAAATCCCTTTAAATTCTTTAATTTTAAAATGGGATCAGTTTAAACGGCTTAAATAAGGTGATGCTCCCACGTAAATAGAGGCTTTAAACGGCCATATCTTGCAAAATATTTACAGTACAGAAAATCTAAGCAAAGAACAATCTTTGTAATCAAAAAAGCTACAATTCAGTACCCTAGCATTTTTTTGTATCGCCAGTATTTTTAGAGTTATTATGAATAAAAGGGCTTTTTTACGAAATTGCGGAACACCGTTTTTCACTTTATGCTTCAGTTTTTTTTTTAAATTAGGCGTTTTAAAATGATCAAACTTTTAGGATAATACATGTATAAAAAATTGCAAAAGGGTACAGATCAATTTAAAATAGGAGGGTAATTAGGGGTTTGTATTTAATGATTTTTTTGTAGAAAAAAATAGGGATCGACCTTATTTTTATCATAACTTGCTCAATTTTTATGCTAAATATTTTTTTTAAAGGAAGTTTTAATTATATACATTTAAAAAAAACCTATACGTTTCCCTCAAAAAATACAAAGTTTTCCCGCTATTTGACTTTGAATCTTTTAAGTTTAGCATTTGAAGCTAACAATTAACAAGATGTAGCTCGGTCCGTATTGGTTGTAGAGAAATTATAAAAAAAAATGTTTGTTATTTGGTTTTTTAAAAGCTATAATTTTGTTTTTACAGTTTTTTTTTGATACAATGCATATTTTTAGAGTTGTTCGCGGAAAACCCATTAAAAAAGGCGATTGTGTCGTGAAAAAACTGTTACTTTTAATCGCGAATAACTCGAAAAATATAAGTTTTACGAAAAAATGTATGGATCATTTTTTACTTAGAATTACCTTCTTCATCGCTTTCTGTAGTTAATATGTAATAAAAATTTCCACCCCCGAGATGGGGTGGCAACCACCTCCAGGATAAGAGCGCCCCAAGGTATGATATAAACTTTGATCCTTGGGCTATTCCCTATCGTCTGTAAAAATTTTAGGTAAATCCATGTAGCTCGAAAATTCTAAGCCAAAATGCCTTATTTTCTGTACTGGTTGTAAATATAAAAGAAATATGTAAATACATTTTATAATTGGGAGGTTTTTCTAAGTCCCCAATATATTAAAATATTAGTAATAATAATAAAGTCTCAGAACCATACACATAAAGAAAATAGGCTATAACAAAAATTTAAATATTTAGAAGATAACCAAGTATTTACTTATAAAGAAATAGTATTAAAATGTTTTTATTATTTTTTTGTATTATCCTATATTGACATTCACCACCTTGTTTAAAGTTTTTAAAATTCAAATGTTAAAATTTAAAGTAATGTGTACGTAATTTTTATTTAATTGTTCTCAATAAAAATACAACATACATAATTTTTAACGCTAGCCAAAACCCGTAAAAAGAGCATCGATAATCTAATAATCTGTTTAGGACCACAAGCCTACGATGCTCCAGAGGGAATGCACGTGATGACACATTTATAGACTTTTCGCTTAAACGTCTCCTGAGGGATCATAACGTAACTTGCCAGATGGAAGTAGTTTAGTTATAAATTTTCTGGATATGTTAGAAATAAAAGTGGCAGAATTGGACACGAATATTATTTTAAAATATTCTGCTTTATAAAATTACCTAAAAAATAAGAAATTTCTAAAAAGTGTTTGCTTATAATTTTAAAAGTTTGTAAATATGGTTAAAAATATTAAGTTAATATACATACACATAATTTTTAATAAGCCCTCCAGCTTAATTTGGGACATAATTTTGAGACACTGCAGTTGTATAACTAAATAAAATATCAAATATAAAGGGAATACCGATATAAGTTTAATTATATTTTTAAAATATCTCTACTTACAATTTCTTAATGACGTGCTATAATATTTCGGGGTATGATTTGGCAGGCCATTGTAGAAAAAAAAAGTTTATAATAGTCTAAGATCCGGCCGCCAGAATCTGCAGGTCTCTGTTTTTTAATGAAACCTAATTTTTATGAGTAATACTTAAGAGTAGGGTTATCTGGCAAAATTTAGCCGCAACTATCTTTAATTAAATATACCGGGTGATCCAGGAGCATTACTTAACCTATTTTTGACTTTCGGTTTTACCAGAAACGGCTTCAACTTTTAATTTTTAAATGAGACCCTGTACACTCTAACATTTGTGGATTTCTAGTAATATTTCGCGTTTAACAGTACCTCATATATTAAATTTGGACAGCTTGGAAATCTAAAAAAAACATATTTTAGCTGTCAAATTATGACAAATGAAATATCCTTAGAGGCAAAATATTCTCAGGGCTTGTAATATTATTTGAAAATTTAAAGTTAAGGTCAAGTTTTATTTCTGATTAGCTTGTAGGGCCACATGAAAATCATTTCTTTTGTTTAACCAAATACATTCTTTATTTTTATTTATTTGTAAACTGTTTTATAAAAACTGGTAAAAATGAATATTTTTACCCAATAGCTAATTTTACCCGCGGCCACTATTATCTTTTTTAAATCTTCTAAAGCATAAATTATAGTTTTATACAGGGTGATTCATGAGGAAATGTCAATACTTCAGGTACGTAGTCAGGGTTCAAAAATAAACATAAAAGCCCTTACAAATATCGGTTCGCAAGGCCTTCGTTTTCGAAATACAGGGTGTTAAAATTTTTATTTAATTTTTCTATTTCTTAAATAAAATCTACGATAATGTAAATATTGGAATAAAAATTGGCATCCGGGGGTTCTTTGGTATGACGGATTCGAATCTAATCTTATTACGGCTCTTTCTTGTAGGAGGAGCTACCTACACGTCTTTTTACTATTTTACAACTTTTTGGTACGGCCCTGTATTACAGTTTTAAGTAAATTAAATAATTGTTTTGTTATTTTTACGTCAAAAAGGTATACTTATTTAAAGTTGATATGGGCAACCGTTTTCGAGATATTTGGATTTATTATTACAGCAAAATTTAAAAAATAAAATGTATAATTAAACATATGTATTTAAATTTTCAATAAAATTATTGTTCCTAAATTATGTTCGGCAAAACATAATCTAGGTTTTATAATTTTTAAAAATTCCACCATTTACTTCTAAGCACATGTCAGCTCTGTTATGAAAACCCTGTATCTCGGAAACAAAGGCTTTTCGGACCCATATTGGTATAGACTTTTATGTTTATTTTTGGACCCTGACTACGTACCTAAAGTATTGACATTTTCTCATAAATCATCCAGTATATCGGTATGTAGGGATTGCAAATCCCAGTAGTTTGAATACCTAATTTCCAAGAAATTACACCTTAGAAATTAGAAACATTCTATATATTACTAAACGGTAATCTAACCTTGCAGTAACTGCTCTAAATATACTCAAAAAGTTTAAAATAACATATTTATGCTATAAAGTATTGCCACTATTGGTAAGTAAGTTTAGTTTTTAGTTTATTATAATTTTAAAAAAACAATCCCTTTTTTAATAAAATAACACAAAAGTATGAACTAAAAACACATTCAAATGCTTTTAAAATTTATAGGGTAATGGGTAAGTAGAAGCGAAAAACGAAGATCCGAATTAATTTCTTAATTCTAAATCAAAAACAAGAATACTTTTATTGCAAATTTTCCTTCGTTTTCAAGATATTTTACTATAAAGTGCACCACCGCATGTTGGAAAAAATGTTGTTGCATAGCTGAATAATAACTTTAATGAAAGGTGGTTAGGTAGAAATGGTCCTGTTCTATGGCCGGTAAGGTCACCCGACCTCAACCCCTAGATTTTAATCTTTGAGGCCATGTGAAGCAGTTAGTTTATGCAAAGCAAATCAATTCGATGGAAAAATTAGAAGCAAGAATAGGCTCTCCGTTCATTAGTAGACAGATGTGACGCTTTTATCTGTAAAAATGGCGGTATTTTTGAACACTGGATGTTATGAAACTTGCTTTTTATTTTGCAGTGTAATAAATGTTATGTTTTGTAAACTATGAAGAGCCTTCTAAAATAATAACATGTGCACCAAAGTGTCTAACTTTTGACAACGGTCAAACCTAATTTCATATGATGTTATAGTTTGAAAGCGCCAACCAAAATTAGCGACACCCACAATGTGATTTACTTTTTTTCTTTGGCAAAACTTTATAGTGAAATATCTTGAAAACGAAGGAAAATTTGCCAAAAAAGTATTTTTGGTTTTCGATTTAGATTTAAAAAATTAATTCGGGTCTTCATTTTTCGCCTTCACTTACCAATCACCCAGTATTTGCAAGAACAAAATAATTTTTTATAATATACATATGGTATTTTTTAAATTGCTCTGTAATATTTCATTTAACAGTTTTAAAAACATTTAACATGTTGTGTATAAATATCTTACTTGCAAAACGTAAAAGAATTTTTATGCAACACAAAAAAAAATTATATTGCTGCAAAAGCTCCCTATTTCACATACTTTTTTTTAATTTTATGCGCCTAATATAGAAGCCCCTAAATGGGTTACCGTTTCGTTTCGCTAAAGTAAATTGCACAATGATATTTTTCCAGATTTGCATAAAGCTCGAATTCCTAATCCGCATTAGGCACTTTCTCGACGATTCAATAATAGATCCGGATGCATTACAAATGAAGGGCTATCTGTAACTGGAGCATTAGGGATCAATACATTTCATATCAAATGCGTTTATCGGCTAATTGGGTCAAGTGTTCTCTTAGCGAGTTAATGGTTTGGTAAAGAATCCTTAAGTTTTTTCGTTGGTAATAATTGTTATCTTTTAAAAAGTTACCCAATAATATTTTAAATACAGTGGGAAATTCGTAAGATAAAAAGAACTTTATAATAAAATAAAAAGTAACAAATGGATGTGTATATGATGTACTAAATCTGTAGGTAGTTTCTCTGAGATATGTTTAAAATAATATATTACTTTAAAAATCTTTGTACTTTATTTAAAGATTTAGAGTCGTAAAGTACTTAAAATATAAAAGTAGGAATAAAGAGAAAGGGTATCTGTAGGCAGCGGGTTTCACAGTGTGAAAATTTAAGGTATGAACAAAAAAAAGTTGTATGAGAGTGCGTTGCTACATTAAAAATTGCAAAGGCAGCAATAATGCTGGCTAATTATTTAGAAAAAAAAAACGTAAAAAACTTAACAGGGATAGGTAGCGGATACTGGTTGTCGGTACTAAGGAGTTGTGAAAATCGCCATTAACCCGAACGCTATTACCTAAATATGAAAATTATTTTAAATAAATATTGATTTGGGAGTGTACATTGTGTCCCACGGTAACCAGCAGAGATAGAACTTTGCAGAATTGTGCCACCTTGTTTCGTTCCCAAGACACCGGGTAAAATGGAAATTTTGCGCCTTTTGGGGTGGTATCCAAAGACTATATACTAAATTACTGCTCAGTTTGCCGAATTTGTCTGCCAAGGTTCAAACTCGCACGGACGTCGCCACCGGTACTGGCTAGTGCTGGGATATGTTTACATCGACGTTGATCATCGATGTTAACATCGAAAGCAAATCGGCTGTGAAACATCGATGATAAAATTTGAAAGATTGCTACTATTAAAAAAATATTTTTTAAGTTTAAGGTAAATGACAAATCAAAAAATATCAAAATTATATTTTTTTCTTTAAAAACTTAACTGAAACTGTAACAAAAAATAAAAACAAGTATTCTAAAACAAGGAATTCTATAATAAATAGAAAAAATAAACATAAACAAGTAATTCTGTAACAAAAAGTATAAAGTAGTTATGGAATTATGATTAAGTGAGAAGAAGACAAAATATGCCACCAAGCCAAGTCGGTAATTTCCCAAAGTTAAACAAGTTCCGATACGCATGTCGGGACGATTTGCGGTGTTGCAATTTACACATAATCCATCCAAGAAAAAAAGGAATATTGTTGGATATTGACTGGAGCGAAACCTACTTATTTTAAGTTTTGGGTAACTTCAAAAAAAATTAAATACTATCACTCAAAAAATTAATATTTTATTTTTGGAGCTAGAAAAATTATGTTTAAAACTTTTTTTATAATATTAAACGTTGAAAAGTAAACATGTTTGTGTCATTTAACATCAATGTTAAAAACATCGATAATCGGTAAGAAAACATTGATGTTTTAAAAAATCGCCCAGCATTATAAAGCACCGGCGATGACGTCACAGCCGCTGCCCGCTTCACCTAAATTGTCCAACGTACGTTAAATGGAAATAAGCAGTCCTTAAGTATATAGTCGTTGGGTGGTATTATATTTCAGACACCCTGTAAGATATAAAAAGGTAAAGGTTCTAGTAAAAAAAAATTCAGACGACCATTTTTTGAGATATAGCCCAAACTTAGTATTTTTTAAATAAAACACCCTGTATTTTTTGGTCCCAAAAAATACGGCTTTTTTCCTCTTTAAAATGATGTATTACACTATGCACTTCTGTTGCAAACTTATCCTTAAAAACGCAATGTTAAAAGAAAAACGTAAGTTGGCCATAGAATTATAAGTATTAAAGTGTCCACAAGCAAAATTAAACAAAATAATAAATTAATATCCATTCTTTTCTCTAAACTTGATAAACTTAATAATAATAATAAACAAATTCTACATGATTAAAAAACTGTTTAAAATGGTTCCCCTCTTCTGAAGACACAATTGGCATACCATTCGAATTCTTCTTAGATCATTCATCTTTAAATCACTATTATAGGTCAATTTTCCAAAGATCTAAATGCTTAAATGATTGCATTTTGTAGCTGCTCCATAGTATTGGCTGGATTCATGTAAAATTTGTTTTTTAAGTAAGACCAAACAAAAAAATCTAATATTGTCCAGCGATCGTCAAAATTTTCAAACAGAAATGGCCTTATAATTTACACATTGTGGGCGTTATCCATTAATTCGGTAATATTTGATTTAAAAGTGCTAGATATCTTTGTTCCTAATATAGCACAAGCGACTCTAAACCTAAACCTTCCATGTTGCTGAGTTCTCTTGTTAAAAATTTGTTTTTCGTATACCAGTACCTATTTTTATGCGTATTAAAAATACCACTAAAACTTATATAACTTTGCTACCGAAGTTGGGATCATCTTAGGTTTTTTGGAGATACCAGTTACAAAAATTTAAGCGACTTTCTGCATCATCAGGATGCAATTGTTGCACTATATTTACTTTAAAACTTTATATTTATATTTTTTTTAATATCCTTTGCGTTTTTGATTTTGGTACCACAGTTTTTTCCTACATAAATTCGTGTGATTGTCCTCAATACATCCTAATACACCAATCTCATTATTCCCGTCATTTTGTTTATTATATGTTTTAGCCCTTTGCTTTGGAAATAAACCATGATTAATTAAATTTAATTTAATTCGGCGAAAAGTGGCCTTGTTTGGCTGCGGCGGCCTTTCTGAGTATCTACGATATAAAAAGAACTTTTTAAAATAGTCCATAACTTAATGTGAACTCGATTTTATTTTCAAAGTAGGTATCATAATTATGATTTAATCGCTTGGTACTTACCTGTTAAAATATAAATCAGATACTTGAACACTGTTTTTATGACATTCAATGAAACAAAACATCATATCATACTAATGACTATTTTCAAACTTGTTCGTTTTTTCTTAATATCTATAATTAACCTAACTGCCAGGAATACTGATTCAACCGGAGTCGATGATTTACCCAAATAACCGCTGACTCGTATGATTGACATTTAATAAACGTTGACATAATTTTTTGGTTTTTGATTTCATGGCAAAATTCCATGGCCAACTTACGTTTTTCGTTTAATTTTGCGTTTTAAAGGGTTAATATACGTTAGAAGTGCATAGTGTGTTACATCATTTTAGAGAGAAAAATAAGGCGAATTTTTTGAGGTTACAGGGTCTCATTTAAAAAATACTTATTTTGGGCTATATCTTAAAAAAGGATTGTTTATTTTTTTTACTACAACACTGGATTCTACATAAAAATATCTATCTACAGAAATTTTTTCCTTTTTTCTATATTACAGGGTGTCCGAAATATGGTACCACCCCAAAAAGCTCAAAATTTTTATTTCATCCTGTATCTTGGGAACGAAACAAGGTGGCACAATTCCGTTTACGGCATTTAAAGTTTCACGAAAAACAGGTTTGCAAAAACCGCAAAGTTCTATCTCTGCTGGTTACCGAGATACCTGTAATTATAAGCAATTTGGGACACAGTGTACATTGTATATACTTTATGGTGGTGGGTGTTTTAGACAACATTATACAAATAACTGTTACTGTGTAAGTCCGAAAATGGTTCACCGGTGAATGTCAAATATAAAAAAAAACTGAGCGAAAACCAACCAAAACTAATAGTTTTGGTTAGTTGGGGTTAGTTGTGGTTACTTTAGGTTAGTTTTTGTTCAGTTTTTTATTTTTAAATTTTTGATATTCACCGGTAAATGTCGACATTCACCAATTTTGAACTTTCACGGTAACATAACTACTACATAAAGGGAAAAAATCCGAGCAAACTGCTGTTGTTATGGACTTAATGTATTTATGTGAATTAAGGTCATTTTTCAAAGTAATTTTTACAAAGCTAAATATTTTTTATTTTTTACAAAATTTAGCCGTGCATATTGTATGGTACATATTTAGGTGTTACTAAAAAGATTTAAAAATCATAAATAGGACCCAAACGTGGGAGATGTTGAGACATACAGATATTTGAGAGAAATGGAAATATTAAAACTAGGTTAAAAGAATACAAAACATGAAAAAAAAAATAAAAATAAAAACATTTCACACATTGCGTAAAAGATATATATTCTATTTATTGAGGTAGAATAACTTTCTTAACTCTAAAGTACTAAGTACCCATATAAAAGCCCTAGCAAGGACAACAATTACAGGACAAGAAAAAAAAGATTTCTATTTTTGTTAATCTATTGATTTTTAAATATAAATTGTTAAACAGTATAAGTATTTTTACAAAGGTAAATATATTAATAAATAAAGCAACTTTTTTTAATTATTTTTTAGTTTAAATTCAATATATTTTTTATTTTTGTCTGCAGACGCAGAAATCCTGGGGGAAACGTTGCGAAAGTTGATGCATTTTAGAACGTTCTCATTTCGTAAATATTTACATTCTATTCTTTTCTTAATTAACGGGCGTGTAATTTACGAGTCCCATTTTAAAGCTTTACAAATAGTTACTTGTGTTGCTTGCAGCTTTTCCGTTTTGATTAGGGTTTCTTTTTTATTTAAATGAATTTCGTACGCTATTGTGTTTCCTACTCCTTTTCCTCTATTTTCCTGGACCGGCCCTATTCAGATGTAAATAGAAAAAAGGTTGCTTAAGAACAGAAACAAATTGTTTTTAAAATTAGCACGCGTCCTGACTTAAATAGCTGGAAGGACAAATCAATAAATTTTTGCTAAATAACATAAAAGTTAAATGTGGCTATTGTATAGGATAAGTATGCCTATATCTGTCTTGAAGCGTATTAAGTATTCTTGAAATATATAAGAAAAAACTTCTTTAAAATTTTGATAAGAATAAAGAAAATTACAAAATATTATTGACTAAAAATATTTTTTGTATTATAAATAAAATTTTGTTTAAAAATACTATGAGAAAGTTATGAGAAAAATTAATTGATTGTTTTAAGTCAAATAATTACATAAAGTGTTACTAAGACACCCACGGTCCGTTGATTCTTGGACTTTAAGCCTCTGTGGACTGTCTTAAAATAATATAAAAAAGTACTCGATAAACAGCACTATAAAACTCTTTTTCTTCTTCTTCGTCGTGGGAGCAGTCTTGATTCACTACCGAAAGCAGACCAGCCTCTTGGGCTTTTGTGCCTAATCTCTCATTATCTTTGGTTGGTTGCTTGATATATCCCTGTGGGCTCATTTTCGGTTGCCCAAATAGTGCCTGTCTTTTATGATTTAATGCTTTACAGTCGCACAATATATGGTAGGCAGTTTCTTCCCCCTCGTCCCACATTCTACAACTTGGGTCCCCATTGTATGAGCCTATCTTGTGTAGGTGTCCTCTTAGGTTATCGTGCCCTGTTAGCAACCCTACTGTTATGCAAAGTCTTTTTCTTGTTTGTCTGAGTAGTTCTTCCTTCGTTCTTTTGGATGGGCTCCTAATGAAGCCCTTTCCATGTCTTGCTCTACCGAGGTTCTCCCAGTATTCCTTGTGTTTGTTTTGGATCCATATCCTGGTTTGCCCTCCTGCTGTGGTTTTGGTCACCCCAAAGGCAGGTTCTGGTCCAAAATATGGTATGGATGATACATGTCTTGCTAGCTCATCCGCTTTTTCGTTTTTATTCCCGACTGTCTGGTACCCACAGGAAAGGATATAAAACACTTGAATAGACAATCATCTTTCACAATCCGATATGTGACACTGGTATATGTTTGGTACTTAATTGATTTCGGTTAACGTTAAAATGATGCTACTTTTACTTAGGCATAACTACTTAATACAATTATGAACAAAAATATCGAATAATCTTAAAATTTGCCATAAGACGCAATGCTAATTGTCTGTAACAAACAAAGTGACTAAAATGTAAACTGTTAAGAGAGGAAAATCTCACAGTTTTGTATCATTAAAACATTTGTTGTGTTACGGATAAACCCCACAGAGTGTAGAAAGTTATTTAAAAATGTGAGGTTTATCAGTAACCCAACAAATGTTTAATGATACTCGACTGTGATCTGGTCCTTTTTTTAACAATTTACATTTTACTCACCTCGTTTGATTATTTCTGAGTGGTAATATTAATATTTTTGGTACAGATAATTAGCATTACGTCTTATGGGAAATTTCAAGATTATTCGATATTTTTGTCCATAAGTATATATAGATATAAAACTTTTTAAGATATGATTTTGTAGTATTGTGAAACTTATTGTGCAACATGAACGTTTTTATTATTTTTTTTTAATTAGGATATTATTTAAGCAGCGGTGCGATATACAGAGTATTTCCTAAACACTATTTAAAAATTTGTTGGTTAATTTCTAAGGTATTTACATAAAAAAAAGTTCTTATTAATATTTGTCGAAAAATTCTTCCTTAGGGAGCTGCGCCCTTTCAAATGGAGCATCCTGAAGACTTAAATAAAATAGTTTGTATTATTTTTGTTTTTTTGAAAAATGTTTATTACACCTTGTCTTTCCCACTAAAGGCTTTCGAAAAAAATCATTATAGAACAAAATACGTACCGTTTATTCTTCAAATGATTAACCATACAGACTTTATCAAGCGCTTAAGGGGATAAATAACGGAAATCGAAGTAATAAATTGCCAGCTTAAAAACGACTAGCTCAATGGATCCGAACTAAGAGTTCCTTTCTTACCTAAACAACCTTCAGGTATTATATTTTGAAATAAAAATGTAAAAAAACATAAAAAAACGGTATTGCCTATACCCCTAACCCATCCAGTACGGTACGCCCCCGATTAAAACTTTGAATTTTGAGCTAAAGTTCTGATTCAGCATTAAAAGTTAATACGATGTACAAAATTTCATGATTTTTGTGTAAACGATTTTGGATATATTAAAAAAGACAAAATCATCTCCAGACTACCTCATTTAAAGGGTGGGAGCTCCCTTAGGAAGCATTTTTCGACAAATGTTTATGGGAAGTTTTTTTATGAAAAAACCTCGGGAATCACCTATGTTTAGGAAACACCCTGTATAAATAAATATATTTAATACATCTTTTTGCAAATAATTAGGGTAAAGTGTAAATTTTAATTTCTGAAGTGAATTTGTGTTAAAATATACAGTTTTAGATTTTAATGATTCATAAACCAAAAATATCCTATAACACTTTAGATCCAACATCCCATAATTTTTCCAGATTACACAATGTTTATCAAGCATTATCAAAAAATTAGGTGAACTACCAAACATTATACGGTTTTAACCGCTAGACACGCGAGACACATTTCTAAAAAATATGGGGAATAAATGTTTGGTGCAGAATTTTCAACGACCGGATAATTGGTCCGTATTTTTATGAAGGGACATTAAATGGAGAAAGGTATTTGAATTTTCTTAGAAATATCCTACCGTAATTCTTAGAAGATATTCCACTGCATGACTATCTAAATATGTGGTGGCAACAGGATGGAGCCCCGCCCCGCAACTCAGCTGAAGTATCATTTTATTTGGACAACAAAATACGAAAATAAATGGATACGGAATCAGGGTCCAGTCAGGTGGCCAACTAGGTCACCTGACCTTTCACCTTTAGACTTCTTCCTATGGGACCATTTAAAACAAATATTTTATGCGGAAAAGCCAAATAACTTGAAAGAATTTAAAAACAGAATATCCACTGCCTGTCAAGAAATTCCACGAGAAGTTCTTATAAGCTCCTGTACGACAGAATTTTTGAGAAGATTTCAGTTGTGTCAAATTGAAAGTGTTCGTCAATTTGAACATCTTTTATAATTTGTTAGACTATTGTAATTTAATAAACCGTTGTAAACTTATTGTTATTTTAAATCGCAAAAATTAAATATCTTGAAATATATCGGAAACGGCTTAAGATAGTTATAGGACATAGTACATAAGATTGCCGTTGAATTATTAAAAGAGTTTAAAAACTGAAAAATATACGGGGTGTTGCATTGCAATAATAAAAGTTACATTTATTATCTCATTTATGACACACCCTGTATATGTTATATTTTAATTTTAAGAATCGACTTTTAAAACGAAACACCTTTTATCTGAAACAATTTTTTTTTCGACGAACCGTTTTCGAACAAATCGCTGGGTAAACAGGTCTGGGTGAACCTGTATATATATATATATATATATATATATATATATATATATATATATATATATATATATATATATATATATATATATATATATATATATATATATATATATATATATATATATATATATATATATATATATATATATATATAAAATTATATTCAGGTGACAACGAAATCACTTTCATTTTCTTGAATAAAAACATTAGCTTTCAAATTTTAGGATGCTATAATATATCATAAGATGTTGATTTTGGATCATACAACATGTCTCTATCACTTCCGGTTTAACCGGAAACGACGTCAACTTTGATTTTTTCAATGGAATACCCTATATATTTTTTAAAATTTGGATTCTACGAATCATTTTTGATATAAAATGTATATTATGTCCTATACCTATCTCTGCTAGTTTTTGAGAAAATGGCGATTAAAGATGTCCAAACTACCGCATATTTGCAGTTTATGGGAAAACAAATAAATGATACAAAACATTGTTATGTTTAATTTAATTTTTTGCAGGCTCCCATCTGTGGAGGTCATAATAAAACTACTTCCCGGGTTTACCGGAAGTGCTGCGATTGACTTTTCAATATTGTTACTTCAAAAATTTAAATGCAACACCCTGTATATTATTTTAAATTTGGATTCTACGGATTATTCCTGATATAAAATCTGTATAATATCCTATACCTATCTTTGTTAGTTTTTGAGAAAATGGCGATTGAAGATGTCCAAACGACCGCATATTATGCAGTTATAGGGGAAACAAATAAACGTAAGAATCATTAAATATTTTTTAATTTAATTCTTAATTATTTTTTAATTAACTACTTAAATAAAAAACTAATATTAAAACAACAAAATTGCCCCAAAGAGACGGCCTGAATTATTTTAGGCTTATTAATTTTCTAACATTTATTTGTTTTCCCCTATAATATGCAGTCGTTTGGACATCTTTAATCGCCATTTTCTCAAAAACTAACAAAGATAGGTATAGGATATTATACAGATTTTATATCAGGAATGACCGGTAGAATCTAAATTTAAAAAATATACAGGGTGTTGCATTTAAATTTTTGAAGTAACATTATTAGAAAAGTCAGTTTTCGCAGCACTTCCGGTAAAGCCGGAAGTAGCTTTATTAGGAACTCTACAGATAGTGCCCGCAGAAAAAATTAAATTAAACATAATAATTTTTTAAATCATTTATTTGTTTTCCCATAAAACTGCATAATGTGCGGTAGTTTGGACATCTTTAATCGCCATTTTCTTAAAAACTAGCAAAGATACGTATAGGATATAATTTAGATTTTATGTCAGGAATGATCCTTAAAAACCAAATTTTGGAAAATATACAGGGTGTTCCATTAAAAAAATCAAAGTTGATGTCGCTTCCGGTTAAAGCGGAAGTGATAGGAACATCTTATAATATCCAAAATCGGCATCTTATAATATAATATGTCATTCTAAAATTTGAAAGCCATATGTTTTTATTCAAGAAAATGAAGGGCTGGGTAGTGATTTCGTTGTCACCCGGTATATATATATATATATATATATATATATATATATATATATATATATATATATATATATATATATATATATATATATATATATATATATATATATATATATATATATATATATATATATATATATATATATATATATATATATATATATATATATATATATATATATATATATATATATATATATATATATATATATATATATATATATATATATATATATATATATATATATATATATATATATATAATGTAAAAGAATGTTATTTTTGAGCAAATAAAACATGATATGTTTTTTATATATGGATTTTATTCAAAACTTGTATGTCCATATTTTAAATAATTATTAAAAGTAATAAAACGATATTTTATTTACCAGATTGTGGCCCATTAAAAGCTTATTAAAGGGCAATAAATTAACCCTACCATATAAGCCATAAACATCATTACTTATAATAAAAATAGTTTTTCTCATTTGACTCATTTGAATATTTATGTTACAAATTACGTTTTGAATGTTAGCTTCTCAATTCAAGTATATATATAGTTAAAGAACAAAGTAGAATGTTTTTTCAAAAACATGTTTTGCCATTTACAGAATACTTCCTCCTTACAATATTTAAATTTAGGCGTTTAGCCAATTATATACAAAATAAATAGGTATTAGCCACATCATTTCGGCTGGACTTTGGTTATGACGTATTATTTTAGAAATTTATTATATATTTTTATGTCAAAGTTATTACCAAGTCCAGTCATTTAAAACCAAATATTGCCGCTGTTAAAACCGTATAATGTTTGGTAGTTCACCTAATTTTTTGATAATGCTTGATAAACATTGTGTAATCTGGAAAAATTATGCGATGTTGGATCTAAAGTGTTATAGGATATTTTTGGTTTATGCTTCATTAAAATCTAAAACTGTATATTTTAACACAAATTCACTTCAGAAATTAAAATTTACACTTTACCTTAATTATTTACAAAAAGATGTATTAAATATATTTATTTATACAGGGTGTTTCCTAAACATAGATGAGGTTTTTTCATAAAAAAACTTCCCATAAACATTTGTCGAAAAATGCTTCCTAAGGGAGCTACCACCCTTTAAATGAGGTAATGTGGAGATGATTTTGTCTTTTTTAATATATCCAAAACCGTTTACACAAAAATCATAGAATTTTGTACATCGTATTAACTTTTAATGCTGAATCAGAACTTTAGCTCAGAATTTCAAAGTTTTAATCGGGGGCATACCAAACTGGATGGGTTAGGGGTATAGGCAATACCGTTTTTTTTTTTTTACATTTTTATTTAAAAATATAATACCTGAAGGTTGTTTAGGTAAAAAAGGAACTCTTAGTTCGGATCCATTGAGCTAGTCGTTTTTAAGAAACTGGCAATTTATTACATCGATGTCCGTTATTTACCCCCTTAAGCGCTTGATAAAGTCTGTATGGTTGATCATTTGAAGAATAAACCGTACGTATTTTGTTCTTTAATGATTTTTTTTGAAAGCCTTTAGTGAGAAAGACAAGGTGTAATAAACATTTTTCAAAAAACAAAAATAATACAAACTATTTTATTTAAGTCTTCAGGATGCTCCATTTGAAAGGGCGCAGCTCCCTAAGGAAGAATTTTTCGACAAATATTAATAAGAACTTTTCTTATGTAAATACCTTAGAAATTAACCAACAAATTTTTAAATAGTGTTTAGGAAATACTCTGTATATCGCACCGCTGCTTAAATAATATCCTAATTAAAAAAAAAATAAAAATAAAAACGTTCATGTTGCACAATAAGTTTCACAATACTACAAAATCATATCTTAAAAAGTTTTATATCTATATATACTTATGGACAAAAATATCGAATAATCTTGAAATTTCCCATAAGACGTAATGCTAATTATCTGTACCAAAAATATTAATATTACCACTCAGAAATAATCAAACGGGGTGAGTAAAATGTAAAGTGTTAAAAAAAGGACCAGATCACAGTCGTGTATCATTAAACATTTGTTGGGTTACTGATAAACCTCACATTTTTAAATAACTTTCTACACTCTGTGAGGTTTATCCGTAACACAACAAATGTTTTAATGATACAAAACTGTGAGATTGTCCTCTCCTAACAGTTTTCGTCCTACTAATATATATATATACAGGGTAGTCGAATTGGACCCCATTTATTCTTTAAATATTAAATTGGAAAAAAATGTTTAATAAAATATAATATGGTTTTTGCTGTTATATTCTGCAACAACGTTATGTATACAGGGTTATCATAAAGACATAAAGACAAATTAATTTTTAAATACTCTATATTTTTTGTTACAATTTTCGTTTTCTACATAAAATTCTAGATTTTTTTATCAACATATCATTCCCTATTTCAATTGTTTACGAGATATTCTCATTTAAATACAATTTTAGAATGAAAAAATCCGCTCTCTCTACAATGTTGACTTCGGTTTCAGGTTTAGCAGAGTGACAAAACACCAAGTAATAATTAATAGCTAATTAGATATCACATGATGAGTAGAAATAGGTAAAACCTTAAACAAGAAAAAAACGATTAAAACAATTTTTTTTCAGATTAATAAAACTGTCAATATGACATTTTTATTAATCTCTATAACATATATGGTTACTATGCAACTCTCAAAAAACCGCTGAAACCATAGAAACGTTAAACAACATTAAAAAATGAGCGGATTTTTCCCTTCTAAATTTGTATTTAAATGCGAATATCTCGTAAACAGTTGAACATACGGATATGATATGCTGAATAAAAAATATCTAGAATTTTATGCAGAAAAAAAATGTAACAAAAATATGGGAGTCATTTAAAATGAACTTTGTTCTTGTACGGACTTTTTGATACACCCTGTATACATAACGTTGTTTGCAAAATATAGAGCAGCAAAACCAAAATATTTTTGTATAAAACATTTTTTCCCAATTTCAATATTTAAAGCAATAAACGGGGGTCCCACTTCTAACTTACCCTTATATATATATATATATATATATATATTATATATATATATATATATATATATATATATATATATATATATATATATATATATATATATATATATATATATATATATATATATATTAGTAGATAAAAAGATGTGGTTTAAAAAGTAGACAAAAAATCAATTTTTCAATTTTTTGTGACAAATCACGTTTTGAATGTTAGCTCCTCAATTGTACATATTTTATATAGTCTTGTAGCAAATTTATATTTTAATACTTTCTTGTTACTACTTGCCTAAAAAGTTCCTAGAGAATGGGACCACTTCGGTACTGGTTCCGAGGTATAGCGACTGAGTACGCTTAACTCTTTCGACTCCTATGAACTGATTGTGACTGAAAAATTGTGTATACTTGTTAATTAGGTATTTGATTATTTTTTTTTGTGAAATAAAAGAAAAAATCTGTGACCCAAGTCATGCTTTGAAGTAAATAGTTGTTTTTTTTCTAATATACTTACGTCATAACAATAATTTTGTTACATGTTTTCCTTTAAAATGTCAATGAAAATAGCCTATTTAATGTTTTATGTAGAAAACGAGAATATTATTACCTAAGTAAATTCTTAGCTACAAATTTAAAATAACGTTAGACTCATGTTAGCTACACTTATAAATAAATGTAAGTGATATCGACTAAACTAAATTACACCAATGACATCCAATACATACATAATGCATAAGCCATTAAATCGTAGCAGGCCGCCACATGCTCGTCATTGAGTGTCGATACGGCAGATGCATGCCATCGTGATAAATTGGGACCAACCGCAAAATGATACGTATAGCCTCGTCAGAGCTCCGACGGTATTAATGCAAGATGGCGGAATCTATCACTGCCCTGTCAACATTAACGTGTTAACATCGATGTAGAAAAGGATCGGCAAACTGGCGACAAAAAGGGGTCATTTTGTTCTTTTTTAGGCATTAATTTGATGAGCAAAAATTGGCCACTTGTCAGAGATTAATATAAAATTATTAAGTGGTTTTTACCGTTTTTATAAGCGTCATTAATTAAATTAAAATTTTGATAAGGTGTAACTGGTTGCCGTTTTTATTTTAAAATAAATGCATATGTATTTTTTAAATTCTGTGACAGTGGCAAGGACCTAGGGTTTTTGGTTCATGCTTACCGTGGGTGTCTTAAGTCAGATGCATTTTTAATACGGGTAAATATTTAAAGTTTTGGGGGAAAACAAAATATTCCCGCAGTTAGCAGGTTCTACAGTCTACATACTCTTGATTTAAAGAAACGAACGAATGCATATTAAAAGTTCTTTTTATTGCTCTATTAAAAGCTGTTGGAAAAGAAATTAAATTAGCCAATTTCTTGGAACAGACCTTCAAAAATACCTATACATAGACGACAGGTTCCCAACAAGTTATAGGTGGGCAAGAGGAGAAAGCTTTTGTGCAAGAAATGGGTCGTCATAAGGCAAACTATTATTTTTTTTGTAAATAGAATTAGGTATTTTAAGGGTTAGGGCAGATATGAAAACAGTATAAGAAATAAATATTTTCTGGCTTAAATCCTAAAGCTGCTATGATGTGTAATTAGAGTATATTTATTCTGACATTTGACAAATAAACTTCGTTAAAATGATAGCGTTACATATCCAAAGTTTACTCTGTATATAGTTAAGTGCTCTATGCTTAAAGTTTAATAAAAGCTAAGATACGTACATAAAGATAAGAAGATTAATAGTTTTCTGTTTCTACCAACATTTTAATGGAAAAAGTTTCAATTTAAATTACGCTTTACGAGCCTGAAATGTCAAAGGAAAGTCTGGTACAACTACTAAGAAGGCAACTGAAAGATTTTTAACAACATTTAGCCCCTATTTAAGCCTTTTAAAACTAGCCTTTTACGAAATGCTCTATGTTTATATTTTTTACCCATTGAAAGTTAAAAAAATATATAAAAATTAAAGTTAAAAAATACAAAGCTTTTTCCTAATTACAAAAATATTGCAATGGCACCAATTTCTAAAATTTAATTTTAAAAAACATAAAATATATTTGGTAATATTCTAGTACCTTATTTAAACCTCTCGAACTTCATAGCGACTTGGGTATGTACACTTTGTGAACACATTACTCCACTAAGACATTCATAGCATTCCGAAAAGTCTAGGGAAAATTAACATTTTCTGTCATTGTAGTTACTTTTCTTTGTTTAAAATATTTTTTTATCGCCTCAATAATTTATAGTGTTAGTATTTCGGTAAGCACCATAAATTGAAATTTTTAAATAAAATATATATACCATAGAAAGTCATTGTTACAAAATTATATACAAGACATTGTCTTTAAAATATGTAATATGTTTCCATAATATATTTTGTATACAGAAAATTAAGTTACCGTGTGTCAGAAGTCATTTATTATTTTTGTTCTGGTTTTTATTTGTCCAGGGAGCACGAGAATCGGTTACCGGGAATTCCAGTCTCAAAGCGACATATGTGAGTGTATTAAAACAAACTTTAATAGTGTTGAACTTTGACATTACTGGGACACCAAATGAGATTATAGATCTATTCGCGAAAGTTAGGAGTTGAAAATTAAGTTTAGTATAAAAAATATCTCTATCATATCTTAATGTTACTGTGTATTAAATAATAAACAGGTATTGAAGTAACCTGTGAATATCAAGTAATGTAACAGTTTTTTGAGTAATACCAAATTTTATGAGCAGTTGTTTAAAAGATATTTAGATATTATTTGAATGTATAATAAATTGCTAATAGATATTAACTGTACACATATATTTATATTATTATATATAATATATATATATATATATATATATATATATATATATATATATATATATATATATATATATATATATATATATATATATATATATATATATATATATATATATATATATATATATATATATATATAGCTTTTAACTTGCTTTTTTATGGTGCCAAATAAAAAATGTGATGTCAGTTAATATCTATTACCAATAAACAACATAATATCTTGAAATTTAAAAATTATAAAATTTGATATATTTAATACAAATATTCCAACCATTCTATTTACACATATCCTAAAGGAAAAATGGGACATTTTTAAGAATCACACTTCTCTCTTACAAAACGAATTTATCGAGGCAGTAAAACTTACGCTTACCAGTAATTATTTTCAACATAAAGATTTTTTTTATAAGCAACTTGACGGATGTGCAATGGGTGCCCCAATTTCATCGACAGTTGCACAGATGGTATGGAATTTTTGGAAGAAGAAGTCATACAAAATTTAAATGTTCCCATAATATTTTTTAAAAGATACGTCGATGATTGCATTACGGCTGTTCCAGAAGATAAGATCGCCGATGTGTTAGACAAATTTAACTCATATCACCCAAAACTGCAATTCACCCTTAAGACTGAACTAGATGGCAAAATAAATTTCTTGGATTTAAAAATTATAAGAAACCAAGAGAACCATAAATTAAAAACAATTTGGTACACCAAAACAACATGGTCTGGAAGATACCTTAATTACAATTCAAACCACCCGTCAAATCAAAAAAATAGTGTCATTATGGATCTGGCAGATAGGCAATTCAGTTTACATCTCCCGAATAAAGAGACAAAGCACTAAATAAAGTCAGAGCTGTGTTGCAAAATAACAATTTCCTATAAAACTCATTAATAAAATAATAAAACAAAGAATACACAAATTTTACAACAAGGAAAGTCTAACAATAAACCAGAAAATGTGGAAGATAAAAAGTATATAGCTATAACATAATATAACGGTACGTCACAAAGAACAGAACTTAATGAGTCAATTGTATAACAAAATTAAAAAGCCGAACACCCCACAAAAAAGAAATTAAATGTTGTCTACCCAATCCCATGTTCAAATTGCCCAAACAAATATATAGGTATGACAACCCAACATCTTACCAATCGCTTAAATGGTCACAAATATAAAAAACCGCATCTACCGCATTGCATAAACACGAACACGAATACAAAACATTCCTTCAACCTTGCAGAAACAAAAATATTGGATTTTAAAAAAACTACCATGAATTAACTGTAAAGGAAATGATTCATATAAAAAAATAGCAATTGCGTAAATAACAAAAAAGACATTGACAACTTAAGCCAAATATACTACAATTTAATTAAATAGTAAAAAATAGTCACATTAGGACCAAATAAAGAACTTCTTATTTTTAAAAAATACAACAAATATTGTCCAAAAAAAAAAAAATTATATGGACTATATAGTATAGGCATTTATAGATGGTTTTCTTTTTACAAAAATTCTTATAAATTTGTTTA
Organism: Listronotus oregonensis; assembly: GCA_019359885.1. Lineage (NCBI taxonomy): Eukaryota > Metazoa > Arthropoda > Insecta > Coleoptera > Curculionidae > Listronotus > Listronotus oregonensis. Next base: position 44,910 of record JAHBCN010003677.1, on the reverse strand, counting down.
GTTACAAAAAAAAAAATTTAAATACTTAAATCCTTCCTGCTACCAATAGTGCATTTACCAATTGTTGATAGTGTAAACAATATGATGTTTTCTTCAGGGTACGTACATATATTTTTTTAAATTGAAAAACAATAATAAAATTAATTGTTCTATGTTTTATAATGTATGTGTTTCTGTGTAATTTGTTAATATTTATTTTGTTGTCGTTAGTATTATGAGGAAAAAAAACTAAGACCGTTTAGTATTAACAAATGTAAATCGTCCTATATATCTGTATTATTTAGGTTGTCATCCTAACAGTACCATTTTTTGTAGAAAATATTTTAAGATTGGAAAAAAAATGAATAAAAAAAATCTTTTGAGAAAGCCCTCCATGTAGGAGCGAAACGTCAAGTAAAATTTTGGTTGTTTAAATCATTAAGAAAACCTTATACCCAAGTCAAACAATAAACTTATATATATATATATATATATATATATATATATATATATATATATATATAAATATATATATATATATATATATATATATATATATATATATATATATATATATAAAATTATACAGAAACACGTTATTTGGAATTTGTTTAAGAATGTCAAAAAATAGTATTCATTGGTGTGAAAAACATAAATACCTTAAAATCGTATATAGTTTTGTTTGAAATAAATCACGTCACCTCGTGTGCAAAAGAATCTACTCTACCAAAACTATCGATGGGAGCGTGTTAGGCTCGAAATTAAAATACAATATTTATTTAATATTATGTATTTGTTTTTTACACTTTAAATATGAATGATTCTATTATGTGGTTTGATTTTATCCTATTTATTTAATTTTAATTATGGTTTTTTAAAATTATTGTATTTTAAAAGTGTTAAAAATTATTCTATGTTGTTAAGGGAGATATGTCACTTCAGAATGTTACTTATGAAGCTTTTGGATAAAACATGGATTAAACATGAATACTTTAATTTTAAAATTGCAATTTTACATTATGTGATTTTATTTTTTCCTATTTATTTAATTTTAATTATGGATCTTTAAAATTATTGTAATTTAAAAATGTTAAACATTATTTTATGTTGCTAAGGGAGATATGTCACTTAATATTAATTATGAAGTTTCCGGATAGAACTATAGAAATGCAATTATCCTAAAAAAAACTTTGTATCGACTAATCTACGTTTTCGTGTGATGTTCTCTTACGTTAATTTTTTTTGGAATCACAGTACGTGGCAGTACAAATAAACACACACGCGAAACAACACAAGCGAATAAATTATCACAAATTTAAACCTTAGAGTATTTTATTTAAAAAACTTTAAAATAAGGCTAAATACTGACAGACTGTTTTGTTACGAGAAAACCAATTTAAGTAAGTGACAAGTAATAAAAGTTATAAATAAGATAAAATTTAGGTTAAATATAAAAAATAAAATTATATACTTGTTTGTCATATATTAAATAATTGTGACAAAATTTTTCTATTTGGTGCATCATGTAATATTTAATGGTGATAAAAAAATTTAATTTAAGTTATGTACTGGTAGAAGTATTTAATTTAATCGGTAAAGTGGTATTGTATTTATTTTTATTTTTTAACTGGTTTTATAAACACAAAATAGTAATATTAATAACACTTTGTTTGCAGCAACAGACCAATGCACCAAGTGTCATGTAACATACTGCCCTGTATATAAATTAAAATATTAAATTTTGTTTCTATAATATTGCTGTATAAAATTTCTATAGAAATGATAATCTTAAAAATATATGATATATCAACTTGTGATAGGAAAAATTATTTATTTTATCCTAAATTTACTTTCTCTAAGCTTTTGGAAGGCGGGCATATCCGTCGTTAAAAAATTTGTAATTGGGAATTTTAAACTTTGGATTATAGGGTTATGGTTATCATATATTTACCAAGGGTTAAAAAAAATGTTAATGATATTCGTTTAAATATGTTTTTTTTTTCTTAAAAATATCATATCTATTGTGTTTTAATTTTTTTCACCTGGTTTCAGTAATATATTAAAAAAATAGGACTAAGAAAATTCATATTCCATTCCGCTAAAATTTTTTGTAACATATTTTCCGTAATATAAATTATAATTTTTAATATCGTTGCTGTATAAACATTTTAAATATATTTTTTTTAAAACACGATTGTCTGTCCCTCAGCCCAAGAACATTATTTAAATAATACCAAAAAGCCCTTTATTTTTTTTAATGACGCATCTAGGTGTTTTAAAGTAACAACCGAGGAGATAGGCATAACCGTTTTTGTAAGAGACTCCCAACTGTTTTACAAAATATGTATTTTGACCTCCATAGGGTTACATCTACCTGTAAAAAAGAAAAGCACGTTTATTAACCTAAAATGCCAAAAATATTTTAAAACTTTACTAAACGGTATTTACTTTTCAAAGGTGAAAAAAATACGGTATTTTCACCTTCTTGAAGTCGAAAAAGAGCTTTTAAAATCCGTGATGACTTGTTATGGTACGTTATGTTTTATCTGCTTTTAATATTGTAAACAAAAAATATAAGGCTTAAAAATGTTATATTTTGTCTAAAGCAATGGGAGACTGCGCTACATGCACTGTGACTTATATTTTATAACAATATTAATACTTATCATTACTCTTCAGTTTTGTATGAAATACTATACGAAAAACCGTTCCAAAAATATGTGTACTATGCCCCCACACTATATTTTGCATCGACTAAACCACGTCACCTCGTGTTAGAAACCATCAACTATTTTTCTCCTGAGTTTAATTTCTCCAGGGAGCACAAGAGGTGGTTGTACGCACGCACACACATACAACGCCACGAGAAAATCGGTTAGCGGGAATTCTATTCTCAGAGCGACGTGTTTGAGCGTATTTGAAACTAAGTTTGATAGCGTTGGACTGTTGCGTTAATGGGGAACGAAATAAGATTATAAATCAATTGTATAGCTTAGGAGCTGAGACCTAAATCAAATAGCAAGAATAAAATTCTATTTTTAAATACATACAGTTAATGCCAGTTAACGAGGCAATACAGCATTGGGTGGTTGTGATGTATTAAATTTGGTCATAACCGTAATATATTTTATTATCAAATTTTTTATATTATTCTACAGAATATTAATACACATCTAAAATTTTGGTGCTTTTAATTTTTTTATTTTAAGGTTATAAAAATTAAAAAAGTCTATTTTTGTTGTTGTTGTAAATAACTTTACAATATTAGAAGTATATTAGCAAAATATACTACATTTTATGCAAAAAATAACAAATAAATAATATATTACTACTTGTAATATAAATTATAAGTTAACCAATGCATCAAAAAAAAAATATTATTAGTTAAAGAATTAAGTACTTACCCACCTTAAGATTTTATAACAAATGCCGAAAATGCTTTCCTTCGGCTTTTATGTTTACTTATACTTAACAAATGCAATTTTGGCCCAATTGTTAAATGTAAGTCTAAAATTCTGACCTATTAAGATACATAATTTTAATGTTCCACGCTGCAATTATAAAATAGTTAAATATCAATATAACTTATTTTCGAGCAGGGGTTTATTTAGTTATTGCTTCTTACCCATTCATTATAAAAAGTCATTCTTTGGTTCTTGCACCTACTTCAAAATCAAAGTAAAATTCAAATATGGTGTAAAAAAATTATGGCGTTTAAAGCTGTACGATATATTAACAAAGAAGAAAGATACTGAAGTTTGATTAGTTTAGAAACCACATGGAAATAAAAAAATATAAAAAATACTTAAAAATTTAACGACTATCCATTAAATGTGTATTCGTTTCTGTTCTTCAATTTTCCGTTATGTCCTGCAATTATTAAAAACTATTAATTATTTTTCTTAAAAGCCTCATTAATTAAAGGTATATAGTAGTGGATGTACAAGTATACACGCATACAAAAACATTTCTAGAATAACATTTTCCCGACTTTTATACTTAAAATGATGGAGAATATATATTTAAGTATAATTTAACAATATTAAATTATTAATAATGTTTAAAAAATTGTTTTATAATTTATTATTATTTTATATTATAAATATACTGAAATTTTGCAAAAATTGTAGACCAATTTTTTTTGGTGGTATTAAAGGATGTGTAAAATTATGGTATGATTAGGGCATTTAGGATAATAAAAAAAAATTGTGGTGTTGCTTTAAAGTGTGCATTAATTCCTTAAAACACTTAACAAAAAAAATCTCTATGTAGTTCACCATGACCTGACAGACGGGTGGTAGAAGCTACATTCTGCTCAAAAATACCACTAGTAACATTTTTAAAGAATATTTTCTGTATTAAATGTAGTTAAAGTTAAATTTATTATAAACTAAATAGCTTATCGTCTTCATATATCAATTTTTCTATTTTAAAGTTAATATCACATGTTTTATTAAAGCCGTTAGGTCACTTGTTTGTTTACGTAGAAATTCCGATTTTTTTTTCACAATTGCTTAAATTATAAGATCCTTTAATGCGCTCTAAAAAACTTTTTTAATTTAATCTAAACACTTAAAGTCCTAAAAATAAATAGGTGTTAAATTACGTACACGTTCTCTTACATTCTTTTTTACTTTTACTAACTTTTTTTCGCTCCGCTGATTAAAGAACCGAGCAATCTTCTTTTGTTGTAAAATCGTCTTTCTCCGTTTCATTATGTTCCCTTGATTAATTTAGTAAAAAAGGGGAGGGGGTTCGACTTTTTCAAAACTCTCGGAAAGAATGTGAGGTGAGTTTTTTGTTTAACCTTAAAATTGCTTGTCCTGAAAAAACTGTATTTGATCAGTCGTATATCAGTTTTTCTATCGGGCAAAAAAATTATAAAGGCCTACAAAGGTTAAAATTTATTATTAACTTTGGTCAAATAAAAATATCTTGTAAAAAAAATCTTAAAATAAAAGTGGTTAAATATTTTATTTAAAGTTAAGATTTTTTTGGAAGAATGAGCATTTAATAAAAGCTATATTAAATCCATTTAAAATATTATTGTATTATCTTGTAAAATATTATATTTTTAAACATTTAAATATTATTTATGTTTATTTTATTTAAATTTGCTTTACATAATTTTACATAAAATAATATGTAAATACAATATTAAAACAAATAATTACCATTTGGTCATTTGAATATTACCCCTTATTGTTATTTTGTTTGTGTGTTTTATTTATTTAATTATTGACCTTTTAGCTAAATATTTTTTACTATTTAAAAAACTGCAAATGGTCGTAAAAATATAAATTAATGTATTTAATTGTCACTAACCAATGAGCTATTAGTTTAACTGGAGAAAGCATCGATTTGGCATAAGCGTGACATCATAAACGCACATTCTAAGGTTCTGCCTAGCGATGAATGAACCCGGGAAAATGGTTACTACAGATACTATTTCGTAAAGCGTGGCTGCCAAGTATCTTTCTGTTTCATTTACTTGATAGTATCATAATTAAATTTTACTTAAATTATTCCTAAAATTACATCAAAATAAGCTCTACTATTGTATTTTAAAGTGTGAATAATATTTGTTATATTTATTACTATAAAGTATAACACAGAAAAGTAATGATGTCAAAATACTATTTTCTTTTTGAACAGCTACTAATAAAGGCGCGACAACGTGACAACAGCGGATTTTTCGTAGAAGCGTACTTCCGCCACCTTCAGCTTCGCTCATGGATTTTAGAGAAGTAAAGAATCACACTCTTTTATGGCTGTTTTACTCAAAAAGTGACCCTCACTAGGAGGCGCTGGTGTAGCTTAGGGAACCAATGAGAACCAATGACCTTGAACGCAATATATAAAGTAAAGTTTAAAAATGGCCTTCTGGAACACAACGCCATCTGCAAGTGGAGGGCCATTTTTGTAACACAGAGTGGGTGATCCTTTACCTCTCTAAAATCCATGGCTTCGGTCGACAGATGACACATTCAATATGGCGTTTTAATAAAAATATGATACCTGATAGATACCGTTCAATATTATTCTAAAAACAAAATTATAAAAATAAAATATAGTAAAAATATAACTAACTGCTTTTTATGCTAAATAAATAAAGATATTAAAAAAATTAAAAATCTTGTTATCGTTGTAAAAAGATACAAAATGTTTAACATTATAACAAAAAAAATATTTCGCACATCTATACCTCTCACAACCTAAAATAGTTTTTTTATATTTTAAATTTGTTTCAATTATGTTACCACGTTTTTAATGAAATTATTATATAATTTTAATCTTAAGGTTATAAAACAAGTTTAAAATAAATTAAATAATACTACCTTATAATATAAAATCAGATTATACTCTTAGGAGAGCGCCATATACAATCATAGTATATTCATTAAATTTATTTTTATAAACTTTATAAACACATACTTTAGCAGAGTTAAAAATATCTATTTTATTTATTGCTGTTTTTATTTTCTAAAATTACTTAGTGTTAACCCAATTACTAAATTGCTTATTATTAATGCAATATTACTTTCTATAACACTGAAGATACAGACAAAACCTTTTAATATTAACAAAAAGAAAGAACAACAACTTTTTGAATTTTATGAAAAAAGAAAAGAATTTTAATTACAAAAATAAGAGCAAATTAATCCTACTGTAATATGCGACATATTTAGCAAAAACAGGACTATTTACTGCTTTATGAATTAATTTTCATGTATAACCATTAAGTATTATTTTTTCTTTTACCTTTATTTTCGTATAACAAAATATTAAAGGTTAAATTTTTTGTATCTCTTTGGCCCGTACGAACCTTGCCAAATGGTATTTAAAGCTATATTTATGAAACGCGTCTTTTTTCTTGCGTCGTTTATTATTACACAGATATTTTTCTTATTTCAAATATTATGTCGGCCTCCTTTGCGCTGTTTTAATAAGCTTTTATATTACCTTAAAAAAGTAATTTTTTAAGTTAATATAAAGACAATAACAATTTGCATTTCACGGTGTCTCCTTTAAACATATTTTTATAGTAATTTATTTTGTAGTCATAGAAACCTCTTTTTTGACATTATTGATTCACTACTGGAGGCAGCGCAGCCTCTTGGGCTTTTTGTGCCTTTTTGACATTATAGTCATTAACCAAACATAAGAATACAATTAATATTTTTTGGCCTATCTCTATTCTAACCTTTGATGTATGTTTTAGTGGATAAGCCTTAGTTTTAACACAATACTATTATTTTATCATATGTTTAAATTTTTTTTTTACTAAGTCAGTTTAACTTTTAATTTAACACACATAATAGGTAGGTACTTAGTTATGTATCCTAGAGAGAACAAAGGTGTGTTGGGTATATAGTTTATTTAGAAGTTGTGGACAAAATTTGGTCTAATTTTAGATCTCACCTCTGCCTCTCGAGGCAAAGATGGACAGCAAATTGTTCTTTATTTACATAAATGTTTTTGGTGGAATTATTTTTCTTTTTCCAAACATAATATTAAAATATAACTGTGCTTGCATTTTAAATTGCAAGAAAATTATGACCTCAGAAACGCAGGTTCAATCAACTTGCAAATTTCTAAAAAAACCCCCTAAATATACCATACTACCTCCTCTGCTTTGAGGTGTCCTGAGTTCTTTTGTGTAAAACTTAAATACACACCAAATTTTAAGTTTCTACTCTCTGGGGAAGTGCCTTATAATTATAATAGGTCGATAAGTGAGTAAAGGGGGGAGCGTTTTTAAATCAAATATCCTGAAAACCACCCCACACTTTCTCAATTAGTTTAATTATGTAAATTTACATATCAAATCTTATACCTTCCTCTAAAACGATAACCAAGTAATGATACTAGGAAAAGTAGGTTGAAACTTTACTTGTAATATACACACTGCGTGTGTCAGACCAAAATTTGGCCTGGTGCATAACCCTGCCACAAGATACGCGTATGATAACCGTTTCTATAGTTTTAAATATTTTACTTTCCTTGTGGTTATAAAATGAGCACTTATTATTTAAAAAGACACGGTCATGTTTGCTTTAAGGGTGTGGCTTTGCAATCAAGAAACTATTGGGATTCATGACTTGCATCTGTCAAATTGTCCCGTAAGTTTTAACTTACAACCAATTTAATTAAACGGCTGAAAATTTTTTTGATGGTGCATGCGCAAGTAAACATTAAACAAATATTAATTTTTTACTAAAATGTTATTTATAAAGTATTACTGTGATTTAATTACAATTTTTATATTTAAAAAAAATAACAAGCAGTCTTATTATAAATAATAAATTTTATCTCCCAAAAGTTAAAATAATGATTTAATTTTTATCATAAAATTAGATTCTATGAAAAAACAAATCAGTTTTATGTTCCATAATTGTACGCTGACGTATAGGGAATGATTATTTTTATCAATGAGCATATAATAAGTCAATAATAGTTCACTGACACACCAAACAATTCTGGTTTTGTTTATTCTTATTTTGGACCTCTTTAAAAGTATTTCTAAATTATTACTATATTGAGCGGTTTTTTCTTCCAAAAAATGTCTATATTAGTGGCTATTATAGTTGATAGGGTTGCATTCTAAATGGTATGGTAAGGGTTTCACAGGTAAAAAAGTGTAGTACTGACAATTAATAAATTTTGTAAATATTCTTTTTATCTTTCACCGGAGGTGTTTTAAATAAAGTAACAGGAAGTTTTTTTAACACGGGACCTAAAAATTTAAAGGTTTGGAGGGAAAGGGAATACACCTACAAGAAGCAGGTTTCAACAGTTTCGACACTTTGGGGATAAAGAAACAAACAAAGTAGGAAGTTCAGGGTCTTTCAAACTGGACTTTAAAGGGTGCAAAGTATTAAAAAAAAGCATTTAATTATTCTTGGCCTAATATAGGAAAATTTGCTTCTTTAATATATGATCTACTTTTTTAAATTATTTTAAGGGCTTTACCTATGTTTTATTTTTCTTTGCAAATTGGTTTATTCAAATAATCATACCATTATTTAACCACGCTTACCCATAACATGTTATCTTGTCACTGCCTTAAAAATGCACCAGAAGATATTTTCGAGACGCCCGTCACAATTAAAATTATTTTGTGTTTTGTAATTTCTTTAATATGCTTAATTAAAAAAAATATTTTATTATGCTGTTCCGTAAAACTCTTCTGACTGCATTGATTACGGCATTTTCTTATTTACTATTTTTTTTAGCGTAAAATGACATAGATGCTGACAAGGTATATTTTGTAAGAATCCAAAAGTAAAGCATAAACAACCAATATGATTAAGGTTGTTGTTTGGTAATTCTTAGGTTCACAGTAATCAGGAATCATGCATAAAAATTAATTTTGAAAAAGAGTATTTTCCTTCGATACAAAGTTTATGTTTTTTAGTAGTCTGTAGGTAACAGGGGTAAGTTTTTCTTTTTAATTTGTCGTTTATTAAGACAATAAAACTTTAATTTCTTTTTGATACGTTGTATCGAGGGTAATTCCTAGAGCTTTAAATCTTTATCTCCCTGTTAGATTTTATTTAATCGTTAGCTCGCTTTCGGAAATAATAAAACTAAAATATTAGTTTTTTTTTAATTTGGTAGACACGGTCGCTAAGTAACATCCAAAATGAGTAAAATTCCTATTTCGACACTTGACAAAAATTATGAACCATAATTATAATGTACTGTTTGATAAAACTAAACAATGTTTTTGATTATTGGCTTAAAAAAATAAAATCAAGAACCATTAGTAAGGTATTTAGTTATTATTAAGACTACCTAGGTAGTTGTTTGCTTGTTATTAATTATGTTTGCCCTTTTTTTAATGTTAGGGTTATTTTAGTAAATTATTATTTGCGTCGTACCTACAAAATAAACCTACTGAGCGCCTGACACAAAAGGCTAAAAAACTTACCTGTTACAACCTAATACTTTTTTTTCGCAATTCTATCGTTTTAAACATTTTACTTTCCTTGAAACTACTGTGATACTTCCAGAAAATAATTGTTTATTTTTATTTATGATATTAATTTGCTTTTGGCTTAAGTTATACCTATAGCCTAAAATATTTTTTTATCCTATAAGTGGTGTTAATATATTCTTGTATAAATAGTCCCTTTTGTACTTTTGACAACCTAAAAGATCCTTTGACCTTGGCATCGTAAAATCACATTTTATTTAATGATTACATATTTAATTAAATAAATAATGGTGAAAGTATTTTTCGTATAACAGTTTTTATTTACCTTAAAAAATGTATTTTAAAACAAACAAACAATGTTACCATTTTTTTAATTGATATTTTTTTATTGCATGATGTTTAGAGACTTAATCCATTTTTCTGGTTTATCTTTAGGAATAATGTTTAACGGCCTTTGTGGCGTAAAACACCGCTTCCTGTGAGATCAGCAAAGTTGAACGACGCCATACACTGTATTAGTATTAGATTAGTAAATGAATGGATAACCGCTAGTAAACAACGTATGCTATTTGGTGTTTTAAAACCCACATTAGACTGTAGGTCCCGTCTGGATTATAACACCAGACGTTAATAAGGGTAATTCAGAGGTAGTACTACACAACAGCGTTGTCTAAAACGTGACTTAAAATGCAATATCTGCATATTTTAATGCTTGAACAGAACTAAAAAATAAAATGGTTCCATATAAGCTCTTGTTGATTGTCATAAAATTGAAAAAAAAGTAAGAATTAGGTCAGCAAAATGTGTAAAGTTTGACCAAAAACCTATTTTCAATAAAAGAATGCAAGATTGTTTAAAAATAATTGACCCAATTTAACTTAAAGCCATATTTCTGCAATTAAATCGACTGACTATCCATCCAATTATAAATAATAAAATCTAGTCTCGTGAAAGAGAAAAAGTCAGTCCAATTAAAATAATGCAATTAAATTCGTCGAAATGGAGAAATCAATTTTATTATCAATAACTCGGAACGATGCTTTGGCCTATCTACCATCAGTAATTATCGGCGAGCACGTAATTTTAAACATTCTCAAAATTGGTCACAACCGGTAATTAATGACTAATAACGCAGGCAATAACGGCCCATCGATCGAGCGCGCGGCCGTGTAATCTGCCGACGCCATAACTTTGATTTCTGAACACACTCCGCAGAGAACAATTGAAATTTAACGAATAATTATTAGGCCTACGCGAAACAATTTACCAATCGCCCTTATTTAGGGGAGCGTCAGTTTGGCCCCTTTTTTAATTAAACCCTATATATTGAGATACAGTGATGGTTTATTATACAAGGTGATAATAACGAAAAAACAATAATTATATAATAATTATATATTATATATATATATATATATATATATATATATATATATAATATATATATATATATATAATATATATATATATATATATATATATATATATATATATATATATATATATATATATATATATATATATATATATATATATATATATATATATATACAGTAAAGCGCACCGTACTGCGAACATAGGAGGCTCCTGGACAATTTTGGATGTACCCAATTCTAAAATACCAATAATAATTTTGTGGCTTGCATCTCAACTTTCGTCTCGTTTTCTCACGTGGCGCATTTTGGTTAGGACTGGTGGGGAGTGCGGTGATAAATTCCGGAAGAATTATCTGTCCAGTTTAGTTGTTTACTACGTTTTTATTTTCGAAGAGGATGCAGTGTTTATAGGCAAGTAGTAGGAGCTAGCTAGCGTCAACCGATTTCGATCGGATTTCTTATCAGTCATAAATTTAAAATTAGTGGCTTATGAGACCACAACGTTTGCTGCTTAAAAACCAAACAGTTTTTCCTAATAAAATAAAATAATTTTCTCAAATAATAATGGAACGTAGAATATTTTTAAGAAAATAATTTAATGTGCATTCATAGAATAAAAAAGAAAAACTCTTTTGCAAGTTATCAAAGATGATCAAATAAACCACCTTCTTGAGCCAAACAATAACCAAGATTGTCATAAAAACGCCTTCTGACATTTGCTAGAATGTTAAGGGTAATAATCCTAAATTCCCAATCCCAATTTGTAATTGCAATTCTTGTAGTTTATTAGCCCTATTCTCCTGGAAACCATAAATTTATGATTTTACGTGACCTCAGAAAAAAAAATCGTTGGGTGAGACCATGAAGTAAAAATGTCGATTCATCAGTAAAAACAATGTTTCTTATAAAATTTTCTATTGTTATTTTTCATTTCCATTACAGTTTCAAAAAATTGCCTTCGTCTAAAATGATCATCAGGGAAAATTTAATTGGTTTTCTTACTTTGTAGGATCGGTATCAATTTTTCAGCACTCTTTCCACTGATCTTCTGCTCAAAAAAACCTGTTCTGCAATTGTATTAATGGAAACTGTAGGATTTTTAATAACACTTGCCACTACCATAATTTCTTTCATTTCCCTTTTGTTGTTTTTTTCTGAGGCACTATCATGTTTATGTTTTCTTGGAGTTAAAAACCAAATGTCAGAAAGTTTTTAATGATTCGGTAAATAGTGGAAATCGTGAGTCGGCCTGGTTAGAAATAAATTATTAAATAATTCCCAATTCCCTAACAGGATTTCCACGGTGATTCCATTCAATAATTTAAATTTTGTCTTCCATTCGTAAACATCCATTATTAATAACTATTATTAAAAAACTTTTGGTCGCAAATAATCGACACAATACAACTATTGCTGTCGAGCGTTCGATACTAAAGAACTATTTCAGAAATAAACGTATTGAATTGTTCGCTGGAAAATTATTGATCGATAACAATGCGTGCGGCGTTTTTAGGTACATCAAAATCGTCTAGGATCGTCCTATGTTCGCAGTGGTCTGCGCTTTACTGTATATATATATATATATATATATATATATATATATATATATATATATATATATATATATATATATATATATATATATATATATATATATATATATATATATATATATATATATATATATATATATATATATATATATATATATATATAACCCACCATTTAAATTAAAATCATTTAACATAGGACCTATTAAATTGTTTATATTTAAAAAATTATTTAATAAGATAAAATTAAAAAATACTCAGTAAATTTTACTAAAATTTACATAGCATGCTTAATTTATCAATTATTTTACTTCTTTTCATTTAAATCATATTTTTTTCTTATCCATTTACCAAAATACAAAAAAGTGTTTGGTTTTTGTAGTTAATGTAATAAATAGAACTTATCCATATCCAACATATTAATAATATACCCAGACATTTATTAGTTTGTCAGATCAAATTTAAAAATAAATATTTGTCTAATAGAATAATTATCATTATCTACTCATCATAGGATCAATAAACGCCGTCATACCATAATTTGTTCTGTAAGTACAAAAATAAAAGCCACGATCTAGAGTGTAAACTTGAACTTATAAAGTTTATTATATCCTTGTATATTTTATACAAGAAAAGCAAAAGGGCCTTTTTGCCTAATTTCCAGATCTGATATCCCTTCTAACAGTTATTTTATACTATGGCATACATTTAAAAAAAAAAGGCATATAAATTGTCGTAAAAAATTCTAACACTATTAAACGTTTTAACACAATGGGTTAGAATAAGGTATAAAACCAGTCATATTCTTATTTAAGAGTAATAATAATTTTTCGAATGAAATCATAATAAAAGAGGGTAGGTAAGTCTAGCAATGTAAATCAATAAACAAAAGCTTGTTTATTATTATTGTTGAAATACGCATAAAATAACATTAAACAGTACCCAAATTAAATAGCACTGAATAAAATGTGGTATAACCATTAACAAGAAAAAGATATCTTTATTCAAATAACACAATTTGGTTTTACATTACCATTTTTTAAACTTTATTTGCAAATTTATTTGGAGATAATATCAAATACAAATTTTACCTGAAAAATAAAATTTTGTTTTGCAATATAATATACTGTACAACCTAAAGATATACAAAGTTCCCATTTTTAGATAGCAAAGCTAAATTAGAAAATTCTTACGGTGTTTCCTAAATTTTATTTTGCGACAATGTTCTCTACTGGATTTAATTCATAAAAATATATTTTATGTGTGGGTGCAAATACGGTTTGGTGTAAATAAACTGAAAAAGCTGGCAGCTATATTGCAAATATTAAAGTTATGGAGTATAAGTAGTACTGTTTTGTTTCAGACTAACTAAACTAGTATTTAATTGTTAGGTCCTTAGGTTTCTTTTTTTAAACTCTTTTTCCATACTATGTACATCAAAATAAAAATAAAGAAACACCTAATATGATTAAAAAATGTATATGTTTAGTAATGGTGCAATTAATAAAATATGAAATTTGGCTGTCAATGGGAGATAAGTTTGCCTAAAACATAAAATAATATCTAACATCAGTAGACAAATTTTTGAACACATTTTTAATGTTTAGTTTAGTTTATGTTCATTAGGTAAACAATACCGCTGTCAGCAATTTTTTACTGGAAGATGTCAGAGGCGTGTAATGACCTAGACAAATGGGAAAGTTGTAAATGTTATAAATAAACTAGGGGTTAAAATTTTAACCTAAAATTTTAGGTAGAAATAATATGTGTGTACCGAAAGTTTCGCTTAAAAAATAATAATAATAATAATGTGCCACATAAAAGATTTTTTTAGCTTTCATAGAAATTTCGTGACTGCATGTACCTTAATTAACCAAACACGAAATTCTATAATTAAGCTTTAAAAATTGTAAACCAAATTAGTGTAATAAGATTTTTTTTAAATTAATTATTTATTCTATTACTGTTAATTTCATAAATTCTACGCCTAATTAAAATTTAATTTTCACAATAATAATTATTTAATTACTTAAATACAATACATTGCAACAGTATACTCTAACTGTAACAATAAAATAATTTACTTTACAGAACATTACACTGGTTGTTAATTTAATTTGGTTAAATAAACAAAGATGCCCATAACTTACTAAAGATGTAGTTTCTTATAGCAAATATAAGTAAATTATAACATTAACTTCTTGTTTTGCATTAAAAAGATTTTTAAGTATCACCTAAATTATAAAATTATTTTATCCTCAAACATCCGTAAATCCGTCATTACGCAACAGTGTAGGCGACCGCAAAGTGTTATTTTTCCTCCACCGGAGATTTATTTTTTACTTTCCTGTCGGCGGAGGAAAAATTGTTATTATAGCAACAAAGATACAAACAAACAACAATAACTCAATATTTATTAAACTAAAAACAAAACTAAAATTTTATTTATTACTTAATTGAATATTAAATTTACTTACTTAATAACTGATTATCAATACGAAATTAAAACGCAATCAAAGACGCAATTAAAAAAAAGAAATTATTGTTGACAGTGTCCACTGACAGCTTTATGTTAATAAAGTAATTAAAATGTTTTTACCAAAAATATTATTTTTTGTAGTTGTAATATTTCGTTTTTTTACTTACCTAATGCTTCTTATTATTAATATATTATTTAAAGTATATATTTAATATTATTATTATTTGTCTTTATCTTATAGTTCCCTTTTCCCTATACTTAGTAATTAATTTTGGCCAATAAACGATCCTCAATAAAACACCCCTTCTCCATTATTAAAGCTATTCATTTTTCTGGAGATAATAATTATTTTTCAAATAAAATTTATATTTGGAGGGGTTCGGAAAAATAAATCGGTAAAACGTGTTCGTTCAATATTTTCCCGGTTATTTTCATACAGTTCGACTTGCTTAAAAAGTGCTGACAAATTATTTTTACTGCTGGTTTTTTATGGTTTTATTTTTAAAACCTTTTAGAATTAAAACCTTTATAAAATTTAAAATACACATAAAATTTATTATTTTTTTTCTTTATAAACAAATATGATTAGTTCTTATTATCTATACATTTTTGAAAGTAAAGCTAAGTAATAGCAATTAAATTTAAAATAAAAGGTAATAATAATCAGGCTATGGAAGTAAAAATATTTAAATATTTACAAAACACTAAACCTATTTAAGAATCCTATTATCTGTATTTATTTTACATATCTCTTTTTTAGTTCTAATAAAATTTGAGTTTTACAGTTGGGATCTAGGAAACCTAAATAGATAGTAAATAGGTTAAGTTTGGGCAAAATTGTATAATTATGTGTTTGGGAAACAACAGTTTTAAAATTGGACAATATTTAAAAATTTTAGCGGATATTCAAAAAACCAAAATCCTGCTTTTTTGAGTTTATTACTTATTGGCATTATTTAGGAAAATACGATCATTGCCGCGTTAAAATACTGTTGCCCCTAAGGTCAGCAAAGTTAAGTGTTGTTGGACACAGTGGTAGCACTACTGCGTTATCTTAGGTGCCGAGACGATACTGGAAATAATGGTTAGGTTTAGGTTTAGGTTTAAAGTGAGTGGACTTTTTACGGCCTCCACTGCGACCGCTCGGTCTATTGTGGCTCACACCTTTTTATATTTCTCCCAATAGGATCAGACTTCTAATGAAGCCGATATCAGATTGGGAGAGAGTTCTTACATCTCTTCTTACTCGTGTCGCTACCGGACACGAACGCAATATGTGTTCTGGTGTCCCTGTCTCCTGGAAAGTATGACGAACAGACGATTAGATCCCTCATGCCCTCCTCTCCCGGTGTAGTGACGTGGGTCGCTACCAGGTCTTTGTTACAGAAACCAGATGTTCCTTCTGAGGCCATATCTCCGGTCTTTCCTTATAAAAACGGTCCTATCCACTTTCTGTTTAAAGCCAGGAAACCCTTTTCCCGCGGTTCTGTCCACCTCCTGTTTGGATTCAGGGATCCCTTTCTAAGCACCTGTTTGTTTGGGATGGATTAGTTCTTCCCCGTGAAATAGGCGCCTGCGACTTCAGGGGCACCTTTCGAAATTAATTCATTCATTTCGGTCGGCGCACCTTTGTCTGCTTGTGACCTTGAGTGGCACCTCTCGAAACGGATTTATCCGTTTCGGTTAGCGCACCTTTGTCACTTTTTTCCTATGAAAGCGGTTCTGTCCGCTTTCTGTTTGGAGCTAGGGAAGAATAGTCCACCACGGCAGAGCCCCGCATTACCGCAGTAAGGCTAGAATCTCTGAGAAGTCGCCCTGTATCTCAGAGGCACCGTTGGAGACACCTGTTTAAGGCACAGGATGTCAATTACTCATCAGCACAGTATGCTAATACCTTGAGTTAAGCCTTGTGTTCGTCTTAGCTTCGGATTCCGTTCCATACGCTAGCAACAAGAGTTGCAGCAACTCTAGCGCATGTTCCAAAAGATCCTACTGGGTCCAACCACGACAACGACGTGGGAACACAACGATGGGGGAAATAATGGGTTAAACATCTTAAAAACCCGGCACAGATACTTAGTACTTGGGCTTTATACAAGATTTTATGGACTCTCATAATGATAAAGAAAATACAACTCAAAATAAATTCTATTTGGTAGTTACCACTTTTACTTCCCTTTTAAGATACATTATTATTTTGTTATTCCAACATTCCAAATCTTTATACAAATAAAGTTATTTACTCTATTCTTATAGATACAAACCTGCATTTTTAATTTATTTCTTATTTAATTTTACAATACCATAATCAATATTTAAATTAATTAAATACAAAGCTGTACAGTTGTATAAATTGTTAAACTGAGTAAAATAACACATACATACACACACGGGCTGTAAACATTTTTTTAAATACGCAAAAAAATTACCTAATAATATTTCGCTTTTAAAGTAACATTATTTTTCCCATTCCATATAATAAAATCGCATAGAAATTACGGCTAAAAAAGGTAAAAAAATATTCCTCATCTTAGGTTGTAATATTAAAATATAGGGTGTTCGGCACATAAGTAGACATACGTAAATCCTAGATAGGTGGGGTCATCTGCTAGGCGGTCCACCCAGATATTTTGACCTGGGCTCTTAGATTTTTTTTTATTTTTAATTTTTTTTTCAAAATTTTAAATTTTTAGGTTTCAAACTAAAATCACTTTTTAAAAAATCATAAAACTGACAACATTTTTATTTTACTTTAATGTAGACCACTACTATAAACAAAATAATTGGTGCCCATGACAGCTACAAAGAAATATATGGGCCCTCAAACACAAAAAGAGGTAAAAATTAATTCTAAGAGCCAACTTTGCAATGCATTAAAAAAAACTAGAAATGATCGAGTATTTCTGATTAGTCAAAAACATCTCCAATTCATGCCCTTTTGAACGATATGCAATAACCACCATTTGCTTAAAAAGAGCAAGAGTTATTTGTCTACTTTATCAAGGTGGACTTTTTTTTACGAAATTCGACTTTTGATAAAGTTGACAAACAACTCTTGCTGTTTTCAAGCAAGTTGTGGTTATTGCATATCATTTAAAAGGGCTTAAAGTAAAGATGTTTTTGACTAATTAGAAATACTCAATCATTGCTATTTTTTTTAATGCAATGTCAAGTTGGCTCTTAGAATTATTATTATTTTTTTTGTGGTTTAAGGGCGTATTTCTCTTTGTAGCTGTCCTGGGCCCCAATTATTAAATTTGTATGAATCTATTATTAGTCTAGATTAAAATAAAATAAAAATATTGTCAGTTTCATGATTTTTCAAAAAGTTATTTTAGTTTGAAATTCAAAATTTTGGAAAAATGTTTTTAAAAAATTCTAAAAAAAATTCTTAAGGCTCAGGTCAAAATATCTGGGTGGAGCGCATAGCAGACGACCCCACCTATCTCAGATTTACGTATGTCTACTCATGTGCCGAACACCCTGTATACATTTCTTTGCATATCCTTATCGTCAAGCTAACCGAATTTTCTTTTCGGAAATAATTTATTCTTCGTTATACCTAAAACAGATATTCAAATAAAATTCGTGAACATGAACTGAACACAGAACTTAAATCTATATCTCCTTTAAATCCTAGGAAGGCTCAAAAACCCGAACCACTTATATGGCGCGTCCTTAAAGAATAAAGGGATAAAAGAATAACACTCGGTTACGTAAAAACAGACCAAGCAGGCTTTGGCGGCCCTGCGTGGGTAAATGAAGAGGGCTGTGAGTGCAGAAAGATAGTTGAGCATCACGTTTTCAATGCGCAGTGGGTTTAAACAAATATTTGAAAAGGCAAAAATCTAATTATTTTTAAAGTTGGAAATAAAAAGACCATCTATATAAAAGTAGCAATAATATATTTTTTTATTTCATTATTTTTTAAGTAGAAAAATATATTAAACAAAGTTTTATTTTTAATAATGTTTATAGGATTTTTCTCACGCGCATAAAAAACTTTACCTTGTTACAATTTTCTATGCAATTTGAATTTGGGTACTTTTCGAAAACTAAGTTGTTTTTGACAGGCTACGTATACTGCTATAATAAAAAGACCTAAATGTTTTTAAATAAATATATTCAATATAAATTAAGAGTAATAATAATCTGCAGCCGAATTATCAGTAATGTCGATATCTGTAATTTCTACTTTATGCCAGGCACACAGACTGAGGAAACCTCAAAGAAAAACTGCGCAGTCCTGGTCTGAAGGATTTCCGAAGCGTGTTTATCCGTGGCTGATTGTTCTTTGGACTTTTCTGGCCGTCAGCCCGGCATGCGCAGTTTTTTTTCCAGTGTGTGTGCTGGTATTTTTTTTTCTAAAAAAAACCTACCAAGAGCACTGAAGCTTCTCCTGTGCACTAATTGGATTATATTTTTGTTTTTGTTTATTCTAGTGTTGGCAGGTTAAGGCCCTATCCTCACGGTGCTACACTACATCAACACGACATGCAAGCGATATATCGCGAAGTGGTACTACATATATAGTGATACGACACCTTAGCGATGTGTTTCTTGTAAACGTTTTTTTTAGTTAACTGTTAACACTTGTGGCGCAAGTAGCACATTTTCTTAAATATTAGTCAAAATGGCAGGATCTAGGATCTTATTTTTTTTTTATTGTTAATTGTCTAAGTAAATAAAAATTTTGAAAAAATTGCTTTACCCTTTTAAAATTATAGTAATTGTACTACTAAATTAATGTGTTGGGCCACAGTGATATGTTCTGTATCGATCGCGGAAGCTGAAAAACGATGGATTGCCTCAAGGACAATAAAGAAAGACAGGCTAACGCCCCTGCTACATTTTCGTGGCCTACTAAAAATGTAATATCGGTCGTTAATTTTACCGACCGCAAACTTTTTTCTTCTTTGAATTATAGCTTATAGTGATACAGAAAGCAAAGCTAAATGTCAAAGCATGGCTAAGATACACTGAGAAAAAGATAATTCCAATTATAAATAGACATTTTTTTTTAAATAAAGTTAAAAGTACACAGTTGGCATCCGTGTTATTATAGTTATATCCTAAAACAGTTTTATTTTAATTCTTCTTTTTTAAATAACTTTACTATACACATTACATTAAGCAGTAAAAAATACTGATAGCCATATTGTATATTTTATAAACTAATCTTAAGAGATAAATTTATTATTATTTTTATCGACCAAATTTAGCACCGTTCTTATAATTAAACCAAGCTGTTTTAGTACTTACATAAACGCAATATACATTCAAATATTTTTTTCTTTTTAATCATTTTATTATTTAACAAAAAAAAAGGTTTATATAAGACTAATTTACAAAATAAACAGATCAAAAAACTTAAGCTTTAAAACTACTTGACTTACTGTAAAACAAAAAACATTTTTGTACGGTTTATAATTAAAATATTTTACATCACTGTAAATTTAAAAATTGACACAAAACTGTCTTTGCATAAAAGCATAAAATATCATCATACGATCTAAACCCAGTAGTAAAAATATATTTTATGTGATTACTTCAGCTCATAGCACAACGAATATGAAGTATGATACAGAATCGTTTAAAAATTGGTTCCGTTTACGCATGGCGTCACCGAGAGAATTGCCTTTATTACATTTAATTGTAATAGCTTGTAGGTTGGCTTATTAAAACTAAAATAAATAATATACTATTTATTTGAAAGATATACTTCCACACAAAATTAGGACATTAATAAAAACTTACCATTTACTGCAATAATTAAAGACTAATATCATTCAAAAAGAAAAAATTAATAGATAAAAATGTTAAGAAATGTTATGGTTGCATTTTAGTTAGTCACATAACAAAATTTTAATACCAAGCAGTTACTAAACTGTATTTAATGAATTACAAACCAAAGACTTTGTTATCTCACTTGTCCATATCAGCAAATATGCGCAATATCCTACCTTGTATTCATTGTGCCATAAATTTAACTAGTCCAGTGTTAGGGTTTTTGCTGCTTTATATTTCATAATCATGCATGTTTATTTTCTATAAATGTATGCAAATATAAAACCCAATTTATAAAACGGTATAAGATAATTTGAGTTTATTTTAATAACTAATTATAGCAATATTTTATAGCTCAAAATTGTAAACCCTATCATGGTACCAAACAATTTTTTTCCAAAACAGGATATTAATTAGAAAATGTATTTAAGCAAACTATTTTAAACACCATTGTGTTAGTGACCTACAACAATAAAATGCCCACTGCTCTATATAATGTTTGCTTTTTTTATATTTATAACTTTTAAATTAGGTCAAATGGTACTGAATTTCGCACTGTATATTATTTAACATTTCAACATTGATAGGATTGTCATCTGTATGTAATTTAAATATACTATGGCTGAAGGACTTCGGTCGAACGTTGAAGGATGTTGTGATGATTGTTGTAAGCTACTTTTTGTTAAATAAAATGCACTGTTTTTCCATAAATCACTAATTTATTGCGGACAATAAAACACAAAGATGTTCGCGGCGGCCATGCCAAAATGCAAGAGGTTTTTTTACAGTGTTGCCACATGAATATAAAAATAAAAATAATATGAAAGTCTTAACATGGCGCCCGCCTTGAAATAGTTTTTTAATATTTCAATAGTCAGTTAAACCTAAATGAAAGATTAAATGTTGCCAAAGAAAATAATCTTATTACTAAAAATTAGTTTTCTAGCACATATTAGTTATTTGAGCTTATTTCATAATCAGCTTGGGGAAGCGCACACACTTTATGAATAGCTCTGCGTAACACACCACTATTTGTGCGGACGGACACGACACGCACTTTATTGTCAAGTCCAGGATGAATGTCTATTACTCTAGCAAGTTGCCAGTTCATTGGAGGAATATTATCTTCTTTAAGAAGCACTAATGTCCCTATGGTGATGTTGGAAGAGTCTTCTCTCCATTTTGATCGTTGTTGAAGTGTATTTAAGTAATCATTTGACCACCGAGTCCAAAACCGTTGAGTCATCTGTTGTATCCTTTTGTATGCTGAGAGTCTATTGGTGTGGATGTTGGTAACGTCTTCTTGAGGAACTGATATCAGAGCATCTCCGATGAGAAAATGTCCAGGAGTCAAGGATTGAAGGTCTTGGGGATCATTTGATAATGGAAAAAGTGGACGGGAGTTTAATATAGCCTCTATTTGTGTCAAAATCGTATAAAACTCCTCAAAGTTTAAACTTGAGTCAGCTACAATGCGCTTAATATGATATTTAAAAGATTTTACCGCGGCCTCCCACATTCCTCCAAAATGGGGTGATTTTGCGGGGATAAAATGCCAATTTACGCCATTCTCATTAAAATAGGACGCAAATTTAGAATGATTAGGTATTGTTTTAAACATGTTGTAGATCTTTTTCAAATCGTTGGATGCACCTACAAAGTTGGTGCCGTTGTCAGTATAAATGTTTTTGCACAAACCTCTTCGAGACACGAATCTTTTAAAGGCATTCATAAAACCATCAGTGGTTAGGTCAGTTACCAATTCCACATGGACAGCTTTCGTAGCTAAGCAAACAAATATGCATAAATAACATTTTATGAAAGTTCTTGTGCGCGACTTTCCATCTTTAAGGTTATAGAAACCTGCATAATCGATACCACAGTTAGTGAAAGCACGAGAAGGTGTCACTCGTGATTCAGGTAAATCACCCATAATTTGTTGGTTAGGAATAGGTTTTGCCCGAAAACAAGTGAGACAATTCTTTAAAGCACTACGCACTGCATTTCTACCATTTATAGGCCAAAACTGGGTTCGTAAACGGGATAAAATTAGTTGAGCACCAGCATGAAGATGTTTATGGTGCTCACGTATTATAAGTAGACGCGTCAGAATATGCTTACCAGGTAGTACTACGGGATATTTCTGGTCGAAAGGAATATTCGCATTTTTAAGGCGACCTCCTACTCTTATAATACCATCACTATCGAGAAATGGGTTTAATGAAGTAAGTTTACTGTTTTTTGCTACCGGTTTTGACTGAGTAAGCAAATTAATTTCCGAATGAAATTCGCTAACTTGAACAAGTTTTGCTAATTTTAAGGTTGCAGAATTTAACTCATCGAAAGAAAGTTGTCCCGAGAGCTTATTTTTATTTTTAGTGTTATAAATAAAACGTAACATATAAGCAGTAACACGTTGAAGTTTAGTAAAATTAGAATATCGAGAGAAAAGAGATGTATCTGTAATAGAGTGGTAAGTTAAAACTACCTTCTCCTTACGCGCTTCGGGTAGAGTTTCAATATAAGTAATTTGATTTTGAGGCCAATCTGCCTCTGGACTTGTAAGCCATGACGGACCATGCCACCAAATTTGGCAGTCTTTTAAGTTTTCTGGTTCCAAACCACGGGAAACAATATCAGCAGGGTTGTCATCAGAACTCACATGGCGCCAAGAGCTATGCTCACATAAATTTTGAATTTCAGAAACCCTATTCGAAACAAATGTTTTCCATTTATTTGGCTGAGAACTTAACCATGATAAAACAATTGTAGAGTCTGTCCAAAAATAGGTGTTTTGAATTTCTAACTTTAATGACTTTTTAACCTTTGCCATTAGCTGTGCAAGAAGTAGAGCACCACACAGCTCTAGTCTAGGTAAAGTGACTACTTTTAGTGGGGCTAATCTTGATTTGGCACAAACTAAATTTGAAATTATGTTACCATCGCTATCCTTGGATACCAAAAAAATGCATGCACCAAATCCAATTTCTGAAGAATCGCTAAAACCATGTAAGGAAATAAATGTAGGTTTTAACACCATGATATGTCGAGGAATTTGGATTTGACTAATATGATTAAGGTTTTCGATAAAGTGCCTCCAACCATCTTGTAGGTTTTCTGGAACTGGATCGTCCCACCCTATATGTAACTGCCATAACTGTTGAAGCAATAATTTGGCTTTAAGTATACAAGGGCTTATCAGACCAAGAGGGTCAAAGATTGTAGCGATGTTAGAAAGCATAGATCGTTTAGTTATAGTTTGTACAGTCTGAGGAAAAGATACTGAATATAAAAATATATCTTTTTCGTGGTTCCAGATAATTCCCAATGTTTTTACTGTTTTATCGGAAGATATGATATATTGCGTACTGTTAGACTGATCAATACCTGACTGATCAATAAAAATTTCTGGTTTATTTGATAACCATTTTCTTAGAGGTAAACCTGCCTTTAACAATATTTTTTCAATGTTGTTTTTTAAGTTTTGAGCTTGTTGTACATCTGAAGCACCGCAAATTAGATCATCCATATAAAAACTGTTAAGAATAGCATCGCTGGCTATAGGATCTGTTTCTTTAACATTAAGACCGATTTGATGCAACGTTCGCGTCGCTAAAAAAGAAGCACTTGCTGTGCCGTATGTAATTGTATTTAATTGGTAATGTTCTATAGGATCATTGGGATTTTTACGCCACACTATTCTTTGTAAATTGCGTTGTGAGTCATGCAAATAAATTTGTCTGTACATTTTAGTAATATCTGCGGTAATAACAACGTTAAATGTACGCATTCGCAAGATTATTCCAAATAAATCGTCTTGTATTGTGGGACCTATCTTTAAAACGTCGTTTAAAGATATGCCTGTGGAAGTTTTCGAAGAAGCATCAAAAACAACTCTTACTCGTGTAGTGGTACTAGTATCTTTTACTACCGCGTGATGTGGTAAATAATTATGAATGTCATTAGGATTATCTAGATCAGTATTAACTTTGGTCATATGACCTAAGTCCTGATATTCTTGAAGAAAGTCATTATATTGTTGACGTAACTCGTCATCGCGGGCTAATTTAAGTTCCATGGATTTTAATCTTTTTATTGCAGTAGAAAGAGATTCACCTAACTCTGTGTAGTTTTCCTTTAAAGGTAATTTAACTATACAACGGCCGGTGTGATCTTGAGTAAAATGTTTACGAAAATGAACTTCGCATTCTAATTCTTCATTTGAAAGCTTATTATGTGATAATGAAAAATGTTCAGTCTGCCAAAAACGTTCTAATTGTTTGTCAAGTAAGTCTGAACTTTGTGTAACGAGACAATTGGTGGAAATATTTGCAGATTGAAGGATATCTGACTCATATGTATTTTTATGTAAGCCTAAAGGACCTGCTATTATCCAACCAAGTTTTGTATGTTGGAGAATAGGACTATTTTCGCCTAACTCGATTTTTTGAGAAGTAAGTAATGAAAAGAAAATCCCACTTCCTAGTAACATATCAATCTTTCCAGGTTTATGATATGATGGATCGGAAAGTTGAATGTGACTGGGAATGTTTATGTCAGAGGGACTAAAATAAAGCTGTGGTAAATTGCCTGTTATTTTATCGATAACTAGGAATTGAAGTTTATTTGTATATGTTTCATCTGTTGATGTAATATATGCTTGAATTTTCTTATGAATATCTAATGAAGCTTGGTTTATACCTGATATAGGTGTATGGACCTTTAAAGCTGGCAATTTAAGCTTCTTTAATAATTCGCTCGTTATGAAATTAGATTGGGAACCCGAATCAAGTAATGCTCTGCATGTGACAGGTTTATTATTTATATCATAAATACAAACTTGAACTGTTGAGAGTAAAATTTGACCGGAATTATGAATGTTTAAAAGAAGTGTAGTATTTTGAGTATGATCAAGGTTAAGTGCGTTGCTTTCTGTTTTATTTTGCGAATTTTGTGTTACTGACTGTTGTGGGGTAACCTTTACGGTTGTACATTCAGGCTTTGCGTTATTATTTGTGGTGTTTATTGAATTTTGGTTATAATTATCCGAATGTAATGCGGTGTTATGACGCTTTTTACATGTTTTGCAGACCCTGTTGCTTCGACAGGTATCTACCAGATGGCCTGGCTTTAGACAATTACAACAAATTTTAAGTTTTTTAAGTTCAATATATTGCGACTTAGGGGGAAGATTAAGTAATTTCGAACATTTGTAAGTAAAATGTGATTTTTTACAAAAGGCACAAATAATGTCATTCGTAGGAAGCATATCTTCACCGGTAACTAGATGATTGGCAGGTTTAAAGTGTGTCTTATCTTTATGTGATGAATAGGATACTTTTGAACCGTCCCTTGTATCTAAAGTTTCCAGTAATTGCGCTTTATTTTTAAGAAATTCTAAAAACATGTTCATGTCTGGTAGGTTATTTGATTTTATGGAACTTTCCCATTCGCGTTTGGTATTTTGATCAAGTTTGTTGCTTAATAAATAAATTAATAAGGTATCCCAGGTATCAACCTGTTCACCTAACGACTTTAATGCCCTTTGGTGTTTAAGAAACGTATCTATAATTTTTCTCAAAACTACGTGACTTTCTTTTGTCATCACAGGAAGATCAAAAATGCCTTTTACGTGATTATGAACAATAACACGCTTATTTTGGTACCTATCTATAAGCAACTGCCAAGCAATATTGAAATTGTCATTGCTAACCTCAAGGGATTGAATTACCTGAATTGAGTCACCCTTTAAACATGAAGTAAGTAATAAAATCTCTGAATATTATTAAGTGATGAGTTATCTAAAACAAGCGCCTTAAAACCTTCATAAAATGGTAACCAACCTTCATATGTGCCATGAAAATGAGGAAGGTCAATTAGGGGAAGTTTAACATTAAGATTTGAGTTTAAATTGGAATTGTTTGAAATATTTTGTGAAAAGCTTTGGTTTACGTTACTAACATGTCTTTGAACAATAGACCTGCCTAAGCTGACTATACTAAAATATCTGGCCTCAAAAGATTCCCGTTCGTCAATTTCGGTTTGATGATCGTCAACAAGAAGCTCAATGTTTGACTGAATTTTCCCGAATTCGTACCATACGTCATCCAATCTTTGTAGGCGCACGTTAATTTCGTCGATTTTATTATGATTAGTCACATCGTTAATAAATTTTTCAAATCGCGTTAATTGACTTTTTGCAATACCTCGTTGTATTTTTAAGGATTTAAGCTCAGACTCAGACATTTTTAAGTTTGAACTATTTTAAGACAAATATTTTAAAATATATTAAAAATTAAATATTTTATACGTAAAACAAAGTATTATTCAGTCTATTGCAAACTGTTATGTAAACGTTTTAAGAATTGAAGCGCGAAGCTTTTATTTTTCACTGTTAGTCGATTGTAAAACTATATGTAAACGTACTACGTGAAGAATATCGATCGTAGCCGCCTTTTATGAATGAATGTTTTTATTAAACCTAACCTTTACCGAAAGTTATTGTCTATTTAGATCAAATATTTTAACTTTAAGTATGAATGTATGTAAGTATAAATATTTGAGAAGCTCTACCAACTAATGCACAAATAGAACCATATGAAAATAAAGGAAATATGTAAAATGGAATGGACCTACTTGTTTTTGTAGCTGGTGCACCGACGAAATGCTGTTGACTCCACTGGTCGACTGTGCTGCAATTCGGCTGCTGATGAGTTGACAATGGCCGCGATTAATTAAGATTGATTTTTACGTGATTTGTACTGATTCTTAACCGATTTTTCACTATCCGGCTCGAAGGACCATGAAGGATGTTGTGATGATTGTTGTTAACTACTTTTTGTTAAATAAAATGCACTGTTTTTCCATAAATCACTAATTTATTGCGGACAATAAAACACAAAGATGTTCGCGGCGGCCATACCAAAATGCAAGAGAGAGTTTTTTTTACAGTGTTGCCACATGAATATAAAAATAAAAATAATACGAAAGTCTTAACAAATGTTGTATTCTAATAATTACTTGTTCCATTATGCCGACTAAAACACCCATTTTCTAAAAAATCGGGGATTTCGATGGTCTTTCATCACGAGAAACACAAAAAAACAACAAAATTGAGACAAGAATATCGTTAAGTCTAGATATTTTTAGGCTGAGATAAAGCGAATCATGAATCCGCCGATAACGCTGGTCCAATCGAATTTTTGATTTAAGCTTAGCTTTACCTTAAGAAAATTTAAAATTTTATTGGTGCAATCGGAGCATGATGAATTAAAAATTTTATTAGAAAACAATTCTAAACGTGCTCTAAAGAGCGCTTTGAAACGTACTTGCATCAATATTGCCTACCTTTAATTAAAAATGTAAACAGCATTGAATTTATATGAATTAGCTACGACAACCCTTTTTTCCAAGTCATGACGTCATTGATGACGTAAGTACAAAACCTCGTGAAACGTTCTATATTTCATTAGTGACTTATTATAATTTTGTTCAATGTATATATATATATATATATATATATATATATATATATATATATATATATATATATATATATATATATATATATATATATATATATATATATGGAGGGTTCAGAAGCCAATCAGTGTAAGTCAATCTTTTCCCTAAACTGACTTACATACTGCATGTGATTTTTTGTTATTTAAACTTTCATTTGACAAAACACTTAAGTCATTATTTCTATGATCAAGCGATAGATGGCTGCACTTATTTTGACCACTGACATTTTATGCAAAATTATTCAGAGGCCAACCATAGTAAGTCACTAAATGTGTAAGTCAGTTCAAGGTAAAGTCCAGTTCGGTATTTATTTTGGTCTTGCTTGAAAATCTAATTAAGTCTTACGTATTATTTATATGCAACTAAAAATATGGACCTTTCAGAAAGTGAAAATGAACCTTTTTCTGACAGTGGTTCTGAGTATGCCCCAGAAAACCAGCGAAATTCATCTGATTCCGGTAAGTAAAATATAATCTCAAAAGCAGTTTAAAATTTTATGCAAATTCGTAAAACTAACTAAATTTAGGATATTTATTCTTATTTTGTGATACTAAATGACCTGCTCTTTAATATAGCTATTGTTAAAGAATGTTTTTATATTATTTTAGGCAAAACAAAAACGTTGTTTACCTTATTTATGACTTACACTGATTGGCTTCTGAATTTTTTGTTTTATTTTTAGACTCGTCTGAGTCGTCTGTTTTACCCGAGGTTGTACCTAATAATGGGATTCAGCTTGAAAATAATGACAATGAAGGCCAAAATGGTGTAGATCAAGCACAAGGAAGAAAACGTAAAAGAAATAAAGAAGGATGGAAAAGAACAGTCAATTCTGCTAAAAGGCATTCAGGAAAAGCTTATGTAAACAGAAGTGGGAAGAACATGTTGGGGAAGACTTTTAAAAGTGTCGACTGTGGATGTTCTAGAAAGTGTTTTGAGTCTGTAAGTCCTGAAGAGAGGCGAATGATTTTTGAATCGTTTTATAAGTTGGGAGATAATACCAAACGTCGTGCTAGAAACTCATCAAGGGAACCAAAAACGAAATCAATAAAATATTACTTAACCACTGCAACTGTGTCAACTCGTGTTTGCAAAAAATTTTTCATTGACACGTTTCAAATTAGCGATGCTCGTATCTACAAGGTATCCTTTAGCTCACAGCCATCTGCCTGTATTGATAGAAGAGGTCATCGAGAGCCAGCTAACAAAATAGATGTCACAAAAGTTAAGGAGCATATTCAGTCATTTCCTTCTTACAGAAGCCATTACACACTCTCTGATGCCCCAAATAGGAGATATCTAAATCCCGATCTAACCATAAAAAAAATGTATCAACTCTACTTTGAAAAATGTGGAGAAGATGGTACAGAACCTGTCAAGGAGAAAATGTATTATCACGTTTTTTCTAACTCCTTTAATTTACATTTCAAACCTCCAGCAAAAGACACTTGCCAATTGTGCGATTCGTTGCAGAATATTCTGACATTT
Source organism: Listronotus oregonensis (assembly GCA_019359885.1). NCBI lineage: Eukaryota > Metazoa > Arthropoda > Insecta > Coleoptera > Curculionidae > Listronotus > Listronotus oregonensis. Next base: position 14,787 of record JAHBCN010003677.1, on the reverse strand, counting down.
AGCGAAAATGATGAAGAGAAACGTAAGGCAGATATCGATAAGAAACTTCACCTTCGCAGAGCTGAACAATGTAGGACAGCCATGAATAGTGACAGGATATCAGCGGGGGAAAATAGTTATGTGCTAACGTTCGACTTGGAGAAAGCTCTAGCTTTTCCAAAATTAAGCACTTCTTTCGCTTACTATAAACAAAACATGTATGTTTATAATCTGGGGATACACAGTTTTAATGACAATAAAGGTTACATGTACATGTGGGATGAGACTGAAGGTTCATCACAAGAAATTGGAGCGTGTCTAGTGAAGCATCTAAAAGTTCATGCTCGCGGTCATAACCACATCATTTTGTATTCAGATTGTTGCACAGGCCAGAACAGGAACATAAAATTGAGTTTATTATTACAGAAACTCGTTCAAGATTCAGAAATGGCCCCATGTTATATTGATCACAAATTTATGTTGTCTGGTCACAGTTACCTGCCAAATGACGCCGACTTTGGTGTTATTGAATCAAAAGCTCGAAAGAAACAGTTCATCTATGGTCCTAGAGATTGGTTTGATTTAGTTGCTGCTGCTAAAAAGACCAATCCGTTCCCGGTAACAGTGATGAATCGGGAAGAGTTTCTATCAACAAAAAAACTGGAAGAAAGTATTTGCAACAGAAAAACCAATACTATGGGTGCTAAAGTTAATTGGTTAAATATAAAATGCTTAAGATATTGCAAAAATAAACCTTATACTATTTTTTACAAGGAAACCTTGCAGGACGACTTTCCATTTCATGAAATTGATATCAAAAAATCGACGTCAAAGGGAAGACCTCCTAATTTGAATAATATTATCCCGGAACCACTGTATTCAGAGCGAAGGCCTGTAAAAGCTGTCAAGAAGAAGCACATGTTTGACCTTCTACCGTATATTCCTCCAACTTACAATCCATATTTCAGAAGTTTGCCTTCCCTAAATGACAGAACTCGAGCTTCAACCTCACAGGCTAATAAACTCAATCTTTATGCAGAAAATGGAAGCGAAAGTGATGAATATATTGACTAAGAATTTTCAAATATTCAGTGGACAAACAACATAAGTCAATATTTTCTCACATTATCAAAGTTATTTCTACTGGTGTTGCAAATTTAGTTTTTATTTTCATGTTGAGATTGTTATTTATATGATTTTCATCAATAAATATATATTTTACTTTCTTTAAATGGACCTTCATTTTTTTAAACCTTTTTTTTTAAAGAATCCAATTATCTCAATTCGATTGTTTATTGACTTACACTGAATGGCTTCTGAACCCTCCATATATATATATATATATATATATATATATATATATATATATATATATATATATATATATATATATATATATATATATATATATATAAATAGTAGGTCCTGTAACGTATTTCTTTTAAACAATGTCAAAAATAAATTTAAAGGTTGCATACGAAGTAAGTTTATTATCTGATAATATACACATCTATACACAAAAGAAGGATTCTGGGTACTGATATTGGTATCCAAATGTATTTTTTAATGCTGAATTCGAATCTGAAGTCAGAATTTGCCCAGGAATCTCAGATTTTGACTCAGCACCCCGCCCCCCTCCAAAAAAAGATTATATTTCTAGATTCTATAAAAATTTAAAAAATATATCTTATTCTACGTGTTTTGGTATGCTTAAAATGAATCTAAAGTTAGAATTCCACTAATATATTTTACCCCAGCAGCCTCGTAGAATCCCCAAAGGAACAAAATTTTACAATATAAGGAAATTCCAAGTAAATGTGTTATCGTACGTTATTTGGTGCACCCAAAACAAATATAAAGTATATAAATTTACCTACTGCCCATAAATTTTACCCCAGCAAACCCCCAGAAACCCCAATTTCCCCCAAAGGGTCAAAGTTTTATAATATATGGAAATTTAAAGTGAATATCTTATCCTACGTTTTTGGTGTCAATACGAAAAAATATTAAGTCAGGTTTTACCGATTGCCCATATATTTAACCCAGCAACCCCGCAAAACCCCAATCTTTCCCAAAAAAGTTAAAATATATAGAAATTTAAAATTAATATCTTATCACACGTTTTTTAGTGTGCCCAAAACGAATATGAAGTCAGAATTTATCTTTTTAACCCCAGCAACCCCCCAGAATACCAACCTATCCCCCAAAAGGTCAACATTTTAGAAAGTATAGAAACTCAAAATGTATATTTAATTAAGGGTTTTTTTTGTTTGGGTGTTTTTGTTTTTTTGACTATTATCATAATAAAAAAAATAATTTTAAGGGTGAAAATCGAGTAAAACAGGGGTTAAAAGGGGTTAAATATGAAAATTATTAAATAAATATTATTCTAGTTATTCTACTTCTGCACACATATAGTTGCTTAAAAAAAAATAACAAGATCCGCATCCGCATCCGCATCCGCATCAGCATATGTGGGCGGTCAAAAATCCGCATTCGCGGATTTTAAAAAATCTTCATCACCTGATGGCAACAGGTAAATTTTGACTTTGTATTCGTTTTGGGCACACTAAAAAACAAATGATAAGATATTCACTTTGAATTTCCATATATTGTGAAATTTTGACTTTGGGGGAAATTGGGGATTCTGTGGGGTTGCTAAAGTAAAATTTATGGGCAATAGGTAGGATCTAAGTTTATATTTGTTTTGGGGACACCAAAAAACGTAGGATAATATATTAATTTTTAATTTCCATAAATTGTAAAATTTTGACCCTTTGGAGGGAGGTTGGGGGTTATATATATGAGTAATTGATAAATTTTGATTTCATATTCGTTTAGGGCACACCAAAAAACGCATGTTAAGATATTCACTTTAAATTTCAATATTTTGTGAAATTTTGACCCTTTGGGGAGATTAGGAGTACTCAGTAGTTGCTGGGGTAAAATTTATGGGCAAGAGGCATATTCTAACTTTATATTTGTTTATGGCACACCAAAAAACGTAGAATAATTTATTTACTTTGAATTTCCATATATTGTGAAATTTTGTTCCTTTGGCAGATCAATTCTGTCTTCAGATTTAGTTTTAGGACACCAAAAAACGAAGGATAAGATATTTATTTTACATTTACATAAAATCTTAAAATGTAACCTTCTGGGGGTGGTTCTGGAGCAAAATCTGAGGGTCTTGGGCAAATTTTGACTTCGGATTTGAATTTAGCGTCGAAAAATACCTAAGGATACTAATAGTCCGGGAGCCGGCAATCTTAATAGTCCCGGGATCGCGGATTTGCAAAATTTTTATATAAATTAATAGCTGTTAGTTATAGGAACACAATGCATTCGGTAAGCCTCGATATAGTTGGCCAAAAATATATAAAAAAAAAATAATTATTAAAAAAAAGCAAAAATGTTTGCCCGTCATCGCGGATTTCGATAAAAAATGGTGTATTCTATAGGAAATTTTGTAATTTAGCGTAAAAAAATAAGCTTATTAATTTTATCCAGCCGAAAGGGCCCGGCTTACCTATTTAAAGGGTGCAATTGAGGGGTAAATTTCCCCATCATTCCGGAAAACTTTTTTTTTTGTTTTTTTTATGTGAACTTTAAAAATATTTTGGTACGCGTGTCTAAAAACGGCCGGAGATATCGGGCTTACCAGTTTTATTCTATACGGGCTCAATTCACATCAATAATAATGAGTCTTAAATTAAATCATTTTAGATGCAACAAGTTGTAAAAGGATAAATATGATCAAAGGAAATAAAGCAACATTTTTATTTGAGTTCATTTTTTTTCAGTTGATTTAAATATCGTAATAAATTTATTAATTCAAGATAATACAATAAACAATTTTTTATACGAAAGCAAAATATAATAATTATTATTCATCCAAACTATCATCATCACAATCATAATGTCTCTCATCCTCTGATTCGTCACATGCTTCATCGTTTTTATGTTGACTAAGAATTTCTTCTACTTCTAATGGTGCCGCCCAGCGGCAGCGTTATAATTCCACAATGGTTCGAGTTTATTATTTTCCGTAAATTGGCATCCAATCTGTAGCATTTTGCCACATTTTATTAACAAATATTGTACGTAAATTTGTTTGTGATATAGTTTTCCAGCACGGCGGATTCTTACTCGAATCGAAATTTATCATGCATTTGTAAAAATTTTTTTTGTCACTTGTACTTGCAAAGAACTTCAAAAATAATTCAAATCTTGCAGCACTATTTTTAACATTGTACATTTCATTAGTGAATATACTTCTATTATATCTGTTTTTTTCTTTATTGTTCATGTCTTGTGGATCCGTCAAATGCTCAAAAATATTTTGATACTCTTTATTTTGTTTCAATAAATTATATGGTTTTATTTTTCCTTTACGAATAAAAGCCACTGTATAGTCACAACCTGTAAAGGCATGAAAACCCGGAAGAGCTCGACAGAGTGATGAACCTAATTTAGCTGCAAGATCTGTACAGTTTATATAATTTATTTCTTTATTAATTTTAGTTGTCATCCATATTTCCAGGTCTTTAACATTGTGTATATTTCCAAGACACATGATTAAAACGTCGGTATCTATTGATATTATAAGAATTTTATATCGAGGTAAACATTTTTTCAGATGAAAGAAAATCCTTGTATCAGCTTCCCCATGGTAGCATGTATAATTTTTATCCTGTATTCTAGTGACTGTTTTATTTATATTACTGTAGGTAAAACACTTGTCTTCAACTGTAAAAAAAAATTGATGTGAATCGAGCCCGTATAGAATAAAACTGGTAAGCCCGATACTTCCGGCCGTTTTTAGACATGCGTAACAAAATTTTTTAAAGTTCCCATAAAGAGACACAAATAAAAAAAAAGTTTTCCGGAATGATGAGGAAATTTTCCCCCTCAATCACATCCCTTAAATAGGTAAGCCGGGCCCTTTCGGCTGGATAAAATTGGTAAGCTAATTTTTTTACGTTAAATTACAAAATTTCCTATAGAATACACCATTTTTTATTGAAATCCGCGATGACGGGGAAACATTTTTGCTTTTTTTTAAATAATTATTTTTTTATATTTCCGGTCAACTAAATCGAGGCTTACCGAATGCATTGTGATCCTATAACTAAAAGCTATTAATTTATATAATAATTTTGTAACTCCGCGATCACGGAACTTTTAAGATTGCCGGCTCCCGGACTATAATATCAATACCTAGGATTTGTGTAAATGTGATATCTTTATGCCTTAAAAATAAAACTCATTTATAAATAATGTCTACCATCACAAAAAGTTAGTGTTGTTCTCATTTTAAAAATATTTAATAGTGTACTAAGTGCTAGAAAATAAATGATTACCAAAGTTGTGTTTTATTTTTAAATGGAGCAACCTAAATATGAAAAAAAAAAAGATTTAAATTCTACTAAAGAATAAAAAATTAAGTATATATATCTATATTTTAGGCATAGAGTTTTTAATTTCTCACCTAATTTATTGCGATGTATCATTTGAAAATTTGCCAAGAAAAATTTGGTATTTAGTAGTCAAAATAATAAAGGTAAGTAAGCCGTCGATCTGATTTTTAAGATTAATTAACCGAATGTTTAAAAAACCTGCTTAAAAAGATAAAATTTTAAAAAATAATTTTTTTAAATGTTACATAACATATTATAATTTAGGCGTCACTGAGTTTGTTAAAAATCCACCAGTGTGTTGATTTTTGATAGTCCAGCTATACAATAGACTCACTGTAAAAAAAAATAATAGTTTTTTTGACTTGCCCTCTACAAGCTTTGTTTGAGTTATCCAAAGGATTTGTTGTTTTTGTTATGTGTTTTTATAAAGTGCAAATAGAAATAAGTGATGTTTATATAATAACATAATATTATAATATTCTGCTTATATAGAAATAAATTAAATTAAAATTTATTTTGGTAAAGTATAAAATTACTGAGCATACAGCATTTGTAAAACTAGTTTTACCAAAACCGTAGAGAACATCACAGTGGAAACAAAATGATTTTTCTTGTTTAAAATTTTTGACACGTTTCACACTGGTTTCTTGTTTCTCATAAATCGCCTTTATTTTCGTTTATAAAATGCTGCAAGTCCGGGGATATTGAAAGATTTGTGGGATTTCGCGAAAATAAATCTATACCAGACATAAACCAAGTTTCATAAGAATCTAAAATTATTTTAAGCGGATTTGCGATTATTTCAGCTGCTGTGAATTCGCCGAGGCGATAACTTGAACGGTTATTTTAAGGTTGAGAAAGCCTTTTAGGATTGAATAAAGTTTATTTTAGAAGCATAAAATATTTTACAGCATTTGCAGATATCTTAAAAGAACTGCCTAATTGTTAAGGAAAAGTACAAAGAATTATTTAAAGATTTCTATAAGCACAATAGTTCAGTAAATGAAGTCCGAAGAAACCTCAAACCTGAAGATCAGGTTGGGCCGTCACCATTTTTTTTTAATTTGCAGGTATCAATGTATACAATAACCTCTAAAAATATCATATATAAAAAAATGTCCGAAAGGGCCTGAAAATGGCCCTCAAGAGTCCGGAAATCCGTTTTTTACCCTAATTTAGTCGATATCTCCGGAAATATGACACTTACGCAATTCGTATTCGGACGAAAATGAAGAGCAGTTTATTAACTGCAAAAATGATACCTATCACTTTTGTAAAAAAATTGATAGTTTTTGCAATAATCGGCCATAAATGCGACGAGTATTTTTTGCACCTGACCCGTATCTCGAAGGGTGTTTAAGCTACTTACACTTCCAAACGGACGAACTAATTTTTTAATAACTAACGTAAAAATGCATATTTTTGCATGATTCAAAGTTAACATGAAAAAAGTAACTTGTGGCAAAATTATCTTGTTACTGTTTCCTTGTTTTTGTTTTTTTAGAATATTAAAAACTCGAGCCAAAGTTAGTTTTTGCTCGATAATTTAACCTTCCCATCAATTTATTCATATTTTTTTATAAAAAGTAATTTGGATCCTTTTGGATAATGGGGCTTTAAAAGGTGTTGAATACATTCCGAATCAAATCTTTTTGTCGAGTCTTTAACAAAGTGACTGTTTGGATTATTTAGCTTGCCATTATTCATTGGGGAGTACTTCAGCCTACACTTCCTATGCATTTCCAAAGAGGATTGCTTCTGCAGAAACACATGGTGGTTGTCCTTTCTCTCATCTTACTTACATCTATTAAAGTTGCTAATCCACTTGTTACCATCACAACGTCCTTACTCAGATCTTCGTTATAAATTAAACATTCCATCGAACTAGAATTTACTTTGAGTTTCATATTTCGGCCACAAAAATAAAAGTCAACAAAAATTAGACTTTTCTACAGTAAATAAATGATCTTTATTGAACTTGGAATAACAAAAATGAAAACTTATCTTGTGCTCCAAAAAAGGAAACTGGAAAAACTTAAATATTGCTCCGCTTTTCTCTAAAGACGTTTTGTCTGAAAACTAAAATAAAAAGTAAGGCGAATTTTTTTTTAGACTTTTTACATCTTCTTGAATAATAAATGTATGCATTTAAAATCTACAATTCTATTTACAAAGATTGTTTATGGTCCTTGAATATTTATTAATTTCCGATAGACCCGAGCATTTTCGAAAACTCCGGAAATTCAGAAGAAACCGTCCTAAGAAGAACACGTTGTTTTTAAAAATACACAAATATATGTATTGAATTTTGCGAAATGTATTCAACACCTTCCAAAACTGTATAATCCAAAAGATTTCGGTAAAATTACTTTTTATAAAAAAAATATGAACAGATTGATAGGAGGGTCAAAATATCGAGCAAAAACTGACTTTGGCTCGAGTTTTTAATATTCTAAAAAACAAAAAAAAAAGGAAACAGTAACAAGATATTATTGCTACACGTTCCTACTTTCGTGTAAACTTTGAATCATGCAAAAATATGCATTTTTACGTGAGTTATTTAAAAATTAGTCCATCCGTTTGGAAGTGTACGTAGCTTAAAGCACCTTTCGAGATACGGGAGGCAAAAAATACTCGGCGCATTTACTGCCGATTATTGCAAAAACTATCAAATTTTTGACAAAAGTGATAGGAATCATTTTTGCAGTTAATAAACTGCTCTTTATTTTTGTCCAAACACGAATTGCGTAAGTGCTATATTTCGGGAGATATCGACCAAATTAGTTGAAAAAACGGATTTCCGGGCTTTTGAGGGCCATTTTCAGGCCCTTGCGGACATTTTTTTTATATATGATATTTTCAGAGGTTATTGTATACATTAATACCTGGAAATTAAAAAAAAATTGTGATGGCTCAACCTGATCTTCAGGTTCACACCTTCGTTTACTGTACTACAAGACAATCTGCCAAGTAAAACCGATAATAACTTTTAAAAAGTTCTTCTTAACGGACTCTGATCGCTTAAGTGCCCAAGGTTTTTATTTTTATTCCTGTTTTTGTTATTTTTTAAAACTCAAAAAGTGTTTTTATCGAAAAAAAAATGTTTCCGGTAAAATAAGTAACAGCACCCGATGTATATGAAAAAAATAATAGTAATAATTTAAAAATTTACTAAAATTGTTTTTTGCTTATAAAACTCTATTAATTATTAATTTCTTAAACTACTAACTTAAAATAAAAAGAATAGTTTTGCTGTTTTTTCCAGGTAGAAATCTTGCTTTTTATACTTGTGTTTTTTTCTTTTCTTCTCTGTTATTTTTATTTCTATTTACTAAATAATAAATATTAATACAATCTTATTACACCTTTTAATAATTAAAACAAAGTATGTACTTTACTTATTTAAAACTAAATTAGTGTTGCCCACCTCAACTTATTAGGATTAGGACTTTCTCCTTAAGGAACTACCTCCAATTCTTTTTAAGTCAGGAACCCAAAATATACTATGTAAAAGTATCTGAACTAGAGTCTAATCATAAATAATACCTAGATAAATTTTTGCTATAGCAAGAAAATGTTATTATAATAACAAAACGAGTTTCTTAAAAGATAAATTATAAGTGGAGATTAATAAACAACAGATTCTTGTTGATTGGAATTTTTTGTACAAAATTTTTATTCGGTTTCCGATACCCAGTAAATGTATGTTTCTTTAAAGTATTTGGACATTTATTATTGTTGTAATACACTCAACTAAAGATTTAACTTTTAGTTTAATCTGATACTACTTGTCCATTACCAGCCTTTTAAAATCTAAAATAGCATCTATTGCTGATAAATATCGATCCAAATTTACCTATTTTCTAAAATCATAGCTTATCTATATACTTGCATGTGCCCTGGTGGAACAACTCACCAAACTAAAAAAAAAGGCAAGGAGAGAATACAACAGGGCATCATGGGATAGGGAATCATACAAGAAGGCCCTTACCGAATACAACAAGGCATTGAGGAAAGCTAGAAGAGATTCATGGAGAAGGCACTGTGAGAAAATCAAAGGAACTCACGAGGCAGACAGACTCCATAAGATTCTTTCGAAAAAAACTTAATCGCAAATATTTACTTTAAAGAAACCCACAGGGGATCACACAAGAACGGCAAATGAGACTATGAGGGAACTACTCAGGGTACACTTTCCGGGATGCAAAATAACCAACATGTCACTGGAAGACTGCAAAAGTTCAGACCTAGAAAACCCAGGACACTGCTCCAGGGAGGACTGGCAGGTAGCAAAATTAGTGATAAACGTGGACAAAATTAAATGGGCGATAAACGCATTCGAACCGTATAAATCGTCAGGACCGGATGGGATTTATCCAGTAATGCTCCAGAAAGGATCAGAGCTTTTACTACATAGACTGTGTCTACTTTTAAGAGGCAGTCTAGCTCTGGGCTATATACCAACAACCTGGAGACTAATCAGAGTAGCATTCATCACCAAACCTGGGAAAACCGGACAAGATGGGGCAAAGGCTATAAGACCAATAAGTCTAATGTCGTTTGTGCTAAAGACCCTAGGGAAGTTGCTGGATAGGCACGTCAGGGAGAATGCACTTACGAACAAACCTCTACACAAGGACATACATGCATACACAGCAGGTAAGTCCACAGAAACAGCATTACATGAGCTTGTAGAAAAAGCGGAATATGCTCTCAAATACAAGGAGGTACTAATGTGTGCCTTTCTAGATATAGAAGGAGCGTTTGACAATACGTCCCTAACATCTATCTCAAACGCGTCGAGGCGCAGAGGGATCGACGTAACAAGCTGCAGGTGGAAGACTGCATGCTTAAAAGCAGATCAGTATATACTTCAATTCTTGAAGAAACTCTTGTAGCTCGGGTTGAGCGACGATGTCCGCAAGGGGGAGTTCTGTCCCCACTGCTATGGAACCTTGTCATGGACGACCTACTAAATGTCCTTCAACTTGAAGGGCACCAAACATTGGGATATGCAGACGATTTCGTAATTATGGCCCAAGGAAAATTTAACAATACTGTTAGGGATAAAATTCAACAGGCCCTAAACGCAGTTACCAGATGGACGAGAAAGGAGGGACCAAACATAAACCCTTCTAAATCAGACATAGTTGCCTTCTCCAAAAGGAGAAATCTAGAGGGCTTGGGACCCCTGATCCTACGAGGTGAAACAATCAAGATTGTGGGAGAGGTAAAATATTTGGGTGTCTTCCTAGACTCTAAACTTACCTGGAATCATCATCTTTAGAAAATAAGAAAGAAAGCCGAGAGTACTTTTATGCTAATCAGACGCGCTCATGGGAAAACATGGGGCCTTAAACCAAACATGGTCTATTGGTTATACACCATGGTGGTAAGGCCTATGATAACATACGCATCACTGGTATGGTGGACAAAAATGACAAAGAACTGCTGTTACAGAACTGGCCAAGGTACAGAGACTTGCTTGCTTAGCTATAACAGGAGCAACTGAAACAACCCCAACAGCAGCCATGGAGTGTCTCTTAGATCTTCCACCACTTAACCTTATAGTGATGGGAGAGGCAAGAATGAGCTACTTCCGACTGCAACAGAAACCAACTGGTGTCTACGCTAGTTTTGGACACAACAATATAAAAAGTCAGGTTGGCGGCAACATCCTGGACGAGAGAACAGACCAGATGATTCCCCAATACTCATTTCACAAAAACTTCGAGGTAAAAATTCCAGATCGAAGTGAGTGGCAGCAACCCGATCTCCCGGCACGGTTGGAGACATCATCTGGTATACGGATGGTTCCAAAACCGAGCAGGGAACTGGAGCGGGCGTGTACAGTGAAATGAGGAATTCACAATTCTCCATTCCACTAGGAACACACAGTTCTGTATTTCAAACGAAAATATATACTTAGTAGATAAGCTATGCGGGTACGGCAATAAATTTCACCATTTTCCCATGTATTTCTTATGGGAGAATTTTAAGGTCCGATTTAGATTTTACTTCCGGTCTAGCACCACGTGCCAAGCGGTCATCCATCTAAGGTCACCCATCTAAGTAGTAACTACGCCCGACATTGCTTGACTTTAGATTATGGTGCAAACCAAGATTATGTAATATGAACTCATCAAGGGGCCTCGAGTAATTTTGGAAATAAATAAAAAAGTCCTCACGTAGCAGGATTTGAACCGCCGTCCTAGTGCTTGAAAACCCAGAGCTCAACCACTGAGCCATCGGGGAGTATTAATTAATAAGTTGAAATAAATGTTTAGTAGAAGAGAATTTAGAATTAATTAAATTAAAAAAGTCGTCACCTAGCAGGATTTGAACCGTCGTCCTAGTGCTTCAAAGTCTAGAGCTCTACCACTGAGCTATAGGGGAATATTAAATATTAAGGTGAAATGAATGTATAGGATCCTGAGTATTACGCCAGCACACGTGAGTATCATAGTAAAGGAAAAATAGTAGTAATAAGGTCGTTTAACTGTCATTAATAATATTGGTAAACCATGTATAGTTGTAAAACACCTGAGGAACTAATAAAAAAATAAAAAAAAGTCAGCACCCAGCAGGATTCGAACCCACGACAGTAGGGATAGATAGCCGATTCACCATCCTCCGCCTCCGGAGGAGCTTTATATCTCGAAATCTTGACGTCATACATTAATTAGGAATCTTGGGTGAGGCTTATTTTAGAGTACTGCGCATGCGCTAAAAAAATGGCGGCTGTCAAATGTCAAATGTCAAACGTGATACGTCAAAGACCACGTGACTTGGAAAAGTTAGGTTACGTGGATGAGATGTATCTTAGGATCTTACACATGTTCAGTAAAAATGGTAATTGTCAAATGTTACCTGTCACGTGGAACCCCGATGATGGTGATGGCGGTTAAATTCGAAACGTTGTTTACTTGGGCTAAGGTCTTATATTGCACGAAAATTGTAAAACATAGCGTTCGGAACTTATCGGTTAACATCGGAACCCCGATGATGAGGATGACGGGTAAAATCGAAACGTTGTTTAGGATACATAGCAGATGGTGATAATTTATCGCAAAAATTGTAAGTTATACCGTTCGGAAGTTATCGGCTAAACCCGGAACCCCGACGATGATGATGATGGTTAAAATTGAAACGTTGTTTAATACATCATCTTGAGCTAAGGATTATATATTGTATGTAAACATCTTTAACCATAAAGGCACAACAGCTGTTTAAAATAAGTTGAGAGACATCAATTAGGGATTGATACGGTGTCCCTATAGTAAATTAATCATTGTGGTCTTGGTGCCTAAAGGAATAAAACTTAACTAAAGAATAGCTGTTAACGTCAATAATGTCAAGGTCAAACTTGTCAAACCTAACATGTGAGGCCCTGCGCTTACTGGTGCTTAAGAGAAGCGCAGAACCTTATAATCTCATATAACTCATAATTTTTAAATATTAAATAATAAAACAGGCTAGACTGATAGGAACAGGTTGTACAGACCGTTCATTGGCATCACTACGTATAACTTCTTTTATTTATCATACGATTGAAATAATTCGTTTTTAAGTAAATTCTAAATTTTCTCCACCTTCTATCAAATTATAGACTTTCGGACAAAATAAAAAAGCCTTAATTAAAAACATTTATACAATTTAACAACTTAACTTATACAGCGTTTTAACTAAGATTAAAGTACAAACTATAGCTTTAAATATTCTTTTAAGAAAATCATTAGTAGTTTAATTTAAGGAAGTATACGTTTCAATAAATAGTTAGACAAATCATTAGTATTAGAATTTTAAGGGATAGATAGCCGATTCACCATCCTCCGCCTCCGGAGGAGCTTTATATCTCGAAATCTTGACGTCATACATTAATTAGGAATCTTGGGTGAGGCTTATTTTAGAGTACTGCGCATGCGCTAAAAAAATGGCGGCTGTCAAATGTCAAATGTCAAACGTCATACGTCAAAGACCACGTGACTTGGAAAAGTTAGGTTACGTGGATGAGATGTATCTTAGGATCTTACACATGTTCAGTAAAAATGGTAATTGTCAAATGTTACCTGTCACGTGGAACCCCGATGATGGTGATGGCGGTTAAAATCGAAACGTTGTTTACTTGGGCTAAGGTCTTATATTGCACGAAAATTGTAAAACATAGCGTTCGGAAGTTATCGGTTAACATCGGAACCCCGATGATGAGGATGACGGGTAAAATCGAAACGTTGTTTAGGATACATAGCAGATGGTGATAATTTATCGCAAAAATTGTAAGTTATACCGTTCGGAAGTTATCGGCTAAACCCGGAACCCCGACGATGATGATGATGGTTAAAATTGAAACGTTGTTTAATACATCATCTTGAGCTAAGGATTATATATTGTATGTAAACATCTTTAACCATAAAGGCACAACAGCTGTTTAAAATAAGTTGAGAGACATCAATTAGGGATTGATACGGTGTCCCTATAGTAAATTAATCATTGTGGTCTTGGTGCCTAATGGAATAAAACTAAAGAATAGCTGTTAACGTCAATAATGTCAAGGTCAAACTTGTCAAACCTAACATGTGAGGCCCTGCGCTTAGGCCTGGTGCTTAAGAGCAGAGCGCAGAACCTTATAATCTCATATAACTCATAATTTTTAAATATTAAATAATAAAACAGGCTAGACTGATAGGAACAGGTTGTACAGACCGTTCATTGGCATCACTACGTATAACTTCTTTTATTTATCATACGATTGAAATAATTCGTTTTTAAGTAAATTCTAAATTTTCTCCACCTTCTATCAAATTATAGACTTTCGGACAAAATAAAAAAGCCTTAATTAAAAACATTTATACAATTTAACAACTTAACTTATACAGCGTTTTAACTAAGATTAAAGTACAAACTATAGCTTTAAATATTCTTTTAAGTAAATCATTAGTAGTTTAATTTAAGGAAGTATACGTTTCAATAAATAGTTAGACAAATCATTAGTATTAGAATTTTAACGGTAAACATGTAATACAGGAGTTACGGAATAGTTGTTTCACTAATTGTTTGAAACAATCATTTAGTAAGTTTATTACATTATTACGACTTAGCCATCAGCATTTATAGGTATGAGGTCAGAAGGGCTTTGTTTAACTGTATATTTTGGAAAATAAATAAACAAGATGCAATCATACAAAATTTTTATCTCTCTACCATAAATGCGCTTTCAACTCACAGAATATTACAAGTATTAATTTTCATAAAATAAATGCATTGGAAAATTAGAAGTTTATTCGCTTATTTCCAAATAACAGAACTGTTTTTCCAAATAACAGTATTTTAAATAACAGCCCTGTATTTTCAAATAACAGCCCTGTTTTCCAAATAACGCACCGTTTTT
>JAHBCN010003676.1:10000-72373 GCA_019359885.1 Listronotus oregonensis | reverse complement strand
AAGAAGGATTTTTAAGCAAAAATTAAACTGGCTTTAAAAAGCAATACTAATTTTTGCGAAACCAGTGGCGACCCAAAAGTGGTGAACCCCCTGATCTAAGTTCCTTAAAAATAATTTTGTACAGTAAAGTGCCCTTTTTAATAATACTTTTGGGTGTAACAAAACTTATCACAATTCTAGGGGTTTTTTGAGAAATTGAAATAAATTTTAAAAGGCGAAAACTTTAAACATTCAAAAAAACAAAGTTTTCCGGGACTTTTAAAAATTTTTTTATATTTTTAATGTGTCCCTCCAAATTTTCCTCACAACATTTGAAACCCCCTGATACTACTTACCAATATGGGGTTTTTAAGGATATTGATTTTTTGTGCTTTAAATTTCAGTATTTATTGTTCCCTTTCCAATTTCTATTTAAACAAATATTTTTATATAAAATAAATTAATTCTGTTGTTAACAAAAATGATTAAAATTCATTTTATTAAAATTTGTCGAAAAATTTATTTCAAACACAAATCAATAAAAAAGGTAGTCCCTTACGAAAATATTAATTTTGTGTCATTCTTTATCTCATCCGGCAAAATTTCCCTTAAGAGTTCTTCAGAATTTAGGGAAAAATTTATAAAAAAAGCCAAAATTTTGGCTTGTTTAACCCTTTTGTTTGATGATCTTATACGGGGTAAATCAACCATAGAGAAAACTTATTATTTATTTTTTTTGAAAAAAAAAAAACGTTAAAACAAAAAGAAAAATTGATTTTGGGGAATATTCGCCCCCCATCCGCAATTCCAATTTTCCACAATTTGGGAACCCGCATCCGCATCTGCAATTAATCTATGCAGAGTTTTATGCAGATGGGAGACGCACGTTGCTCTACTGAAAGAAATTGGGGTCCGCCGAGGGGCCAATTTGACCAATAGGAACGAATGTTTCGTTCGGCGACAAGTTTCGACTCCGACGCTTTTGTTCTTGTGTATCTTTTGCTTAGGAAAACAATCATACATGTTTAGTTCCGTTTAATTTATAACCTATGAACTTTTCGGTTATTAGGTGTTCCAAGCGAACAAGTTCAGAAGGGGGTTTAATTTACAAACCCTTGCGTAACAGACTTGATAGGAATAAAATTATTAAATAAATTATTTAACTTTTTTACTTCCAAATAGTGTTTTGTAAAAAAAAGATCCGATCCGCGAATGGGGGGTTTTAAAAATCCGCATCGATTTGCGGAGGGAAAAAACTGCATGCGCAACATCCCTGATACCGGGTATTTAAAAAAAAAATGGCTTAAGTTATTGTCGTGAGTGACGTATAAAAATCAAACAATGTTTTTTCCCACAATTAATTAATTTATATTTTGGGGTGGGTTATTTTGGCAGTAAGATTTAACGGACGATACCATCTAGACCAGTGATGGGAAGGGGGCAGGGCCCCAAAAAGAAACCAAACCTCCGGAAAAAAGGTTTTTAACATTTTTTTAAAAAACATAGGGTAATTTTTTACTTCCCGGGCCCAGGGCCGATTTTATTAAAATTTTGTAAAAAGGGGATTTTTTGGGGCGCTGATAAAAGGAAGTCAAATTTTGTCGCAAATCGAGCTTGGTTCCCGGAAAAAACCACAAAAAATACACGTGACATCTCATTCCCTCCTTTGATATTTCGTGATTTTTGTCAAACCCCTCCATCCCTTTCGAGCCTAGTATTAAGGGGCGACCCTTGTAATGTTTTTATGCTTTGTATTTAATGTACTGTGGTAAGTGTTACAACGAATAATTAAAAATTTTCAATAAGGGTTTTTTTATTAAACGTTATAACTGTTAAAAATTACATCTGTCAAAATATTATTTGTTAAAAATGTTAATATTTTTTAAAAAGGGATCTGTCAAAATTAAATCTATTACATTAAGTCAGTCAAAAATAACATCTGTTAAAAATGGCATGTTGAAATAAAATTTTTAAAAAATGACATCCGTAAAAAATTAAATATTTCTAACACATAACATCTGTCAAAAATGATAAAACTATTAAAAATTTTTGTAAAAATAATAATATAATTTTTATTATGTTTAATTTATCGAACTCTAGTTAGCAACAATAAATATAATAAACTATTTTTATCGTGTTTGTACAAAAAAAGATTCATTTACCATCTTCCTTTCCCAAATTTCTTCTCCCATGTAGGTTACTTAAACCCCCTGGAAAAAAAGCAGTAGCATGTTAAAAGCATCAACATTATCACCCCAACGTGATGGAAAGCGATGTTGATCGGATTCCCCAACTAAATGAAAAAAAAATAATTTTTAATGAAAATATTTATAATTAATTTTTATATTTAAAAAGGGGGATTTCCGTTTAAATTTAATGTAAATATAAACTTATTCTATCCAAGTAATTGTTCAAACCCTTTGAGCCCAAAAACTTTACCCTATTATTTTTTTTTAATCCAAAACATTTTTTTTTTAGCAATCGTTTATTTTTAGTCCCTTTTAAAAATGATTTTTTGATGTCATCTATTTAGACCTTCCTATTCGAATGCACCCCGTGTTGCTTTTTCGAAGCTGCCAAGGGAGGAATTATACTGGCCCAAATCTTCGAAGCAGAGGCCTAAAAAAACATATAAAAGAGCGATAGATCCCTACAGCTCCGGTGAACAAGAGAAGGAAGTTTATCAGGGTGAGATCATAAATAAGAGAACAGTTTCTTTTAAAATTGTCAAAATGCTAATGTTTTAAAGACCCATTCCCGGGGGATGCCGAAGACTTTGTTTTGGAGGCATTAAACTGGGCATGATTTTTTCAAGCTAGACTGAGCTTGGGGGGACCCCAGCAGTAATTTGGTAGAAGTAAAAGAATAACCATCTACAGTACCTGATTTATGTTGATTAGAAAAAAAACTGGAAAGCCAAGAACAAAGCTTAGGTTCAAACCGTAGAAAGGAAGTTTGTCAAGGAGCCCATTATGCCAGAACTATTAAAAAATTTGGAAAATCAAAATCAGCTGTAGATCTTCTGTGGACTCCCTATTGTCCGTAAAAAATTTTTGTTTTTTCCCAAAAACTTCAAGATTTGAGAGTTAATTAATTTTTTTTATTACCTTTCAAAAAAAGAAAGAAGAGAATGTCTATAGTTAGACGGGGGAGTTTTTCCATCCTTTTTTAATTCACAGGAGCTTTTCCCGCCTCCCGGAAAAAAGGGAGCGTAAGATCGGGTGAATTAAAAAGGGTGCCAGCCCGGGGCACATTATTTCAAGATGATTGTGGCATGCCATCTAGCCTAGAAGATTTTGGTATTAAGAGAAAAAAGGATGCGCTTGATCTGTTTGATTTTAAAATTATATTGGACATTTTATATGGGTGGAAAGAAAACACTATGGACAAAGAAAGATTAAATGCTTTTTCGGTAACTTACTGAAAAAGCAGTGACTAGTGACATATTGACTTTAATGAAAAGTGATAAAAAGTTTATCGGGCAAAAAAAGAAGATTGAACTTTTTTTTTTAAAAATAGAGTAGGTGGTATTTAGTTATATTATAATCTCAATGATAATCTGTTTTTTTTTAAAATAAAAAAAAAAAAATAATCTACTAAATAGGGGTAAGATAAAGTTTTTTTCTTTTATATATTAAGCCCCCCGTTAGACAATCCACGAGCCGCCACTGGCATTTATGTTTTAAATTAACGGGAGACAGAGGGTTATTTTTTTTTTATATTAATTAAGCAATATTGATGAAAAACGATACATACCACCCAGTTGCTGACATATTTTGTCAAGATGACTAAGCCATTTTTTAGTAGTTCTAAATGCATCAACAGTAAAGTTAATAGTCAGATCAGTAATTGTTTAAAAATTTAAAAGGGAAAATGATCCCTTAGTTGACATTTCCGTGTAGGTACTGTTGATTCAGAAGTATTTGTGGCTTCCGTCATCATTACCCTGTAAAAAAAATTTTAAATTTTTTGCTAAAATTAAAATTTTCTTTTTTAAAAAGCGCCGATGGTTGGGTTACCGAAAGCTGTCTGTTTAAAAGGGTTTGGGGGAAAAATTTTTTTGGGAACGAACCAGAAATCAACCCCTTTTTTAAAAAGGGGTGATCCGGATTCTTATATAATTTTAAAAAGATCCAAGATCGATTCTTTTTGAAGAATCCTTGAAAATTCCTTTAATTTTAATTTAAGACAAATGCCAAAATCTACCATTTTAAATATTTATTTCAAATTCCCCCAAATTTTTACCCCAGATTTTTACTTTCCAAATTTTGACATAGCCCTTTTAAAATCCAACTAAGGGGGAAAATTTTTTTTTAAAGTCCAAATTCGCATTTTAAATCTTTTTTTTTTAAATTTCCAAATTTTTACCAAAGATTCTTAATCAGCATCACCTTGATTTTTGGAAATTAAGAAAAAACTTTTAAAACATCTGCCTATTAAGATCTTGAAATATGGAAACAGAACTAACATGAGATTTTTAAATAAAATATGTTGTTTTTTTAGTCCGGAGAAATAACATTTAATTGAAACTAAAAAAAACGTTTGGAAATAATTAAATCAAGTCGGCTTAATCTATCTAAGCAGAAAGCTAAGATCTATTATAAAATATTCGAGTTTTCTTATATTACTATGTTATTTTCGTATGTCACCACGTTCGGGGGTAGTTCAACCCTTAGTAATGAGGGTAGTTTTTTATAGATACTGGTAAGAAGTACTCGATTTAAATTTCTAATAATTTAGAATATCTTAGTAGTTTTTTCTAGATTTTTCAAATATTTTTTTTAATTAATCGTATGATTTCACTTTCTTACGGGGCTGATTTTTAAAGAAAAAAAGTTTAAAATAATTAAATAAAGTCAGCTTAATCTTTCTGATGGGAAAAGTAGGATCTATTATAAAATATTCGAGAGTTTTCTTATATTGGTATGATATTTTCGTATGGTATTACGTTCGGGAGTAGTTTACCCCCTCATTATAGGGTTGTTTTCCTTAAATAGATACTAGTGGGAGGTACACGATTTTTATATTTAATAGATGATTTAACTCCCTAAGCGAGTTTTAACTATAGTACGCTCTCATTAATATATAAATATTTTTTTCTATTTTCTAAATTTTATTTTATAGAAAAAGTACAATTAGAATTACTTTTGTTCGTATTGATATTATTCATATACGGGGTGTCCCAGAATATGGGCAACTCTCGGAATCTAATAGAAAACCAAAAAATATTATGACAAGTTCCCATAAATTTTTTCCTACGAGCCTTCTTACGGAGATACAGGTACATAACGGACGCCCCTGGAAATCATTCATTTTTAAATATTTTTTTAAAATACTAGGCGAATTTTTTTTTAATATGATGGTTACTATATAAGTCTTTTAAAATGAACCTATTAAATAGTATTTGGCTTATTTATTTTGCCGGGACGGACTACTCTTAAAATAACAATTTTTTTAACCCCCTTATGAAAAAAACCCCAAAATATTTTTTTTGAATAGCTTTAACCTTAAACTAAAAAAGGTATTCTTGATTGACATCGATAAAAAACTGTTTACAGAAATAAAATATGTGTTTGGTAATATATATATATATATATATATATATATATATATATATATATATATATATATATATATATATATATATATATATATATATATATATATATATATATATATAAATTTTAAATAGAAATATGGAATATCTTATCTTTAAAAATTTTGAAAAAAACCCCCTGGATACTTTACCTAGAATAAGTTGCATTGTTTTTTTTATCTAACGTCCATTCATCAACAACAGCTCTGAATTGGTAAATCATGTCATAAGTTTCATCTAAGTTGGACGTATAGATGGGTTTTAGATAACCGTACTGATCAGGTGATACGTCGTTGCCTAAAATTATTTCTATTAGAAAATTTACACACACAACATTTTTTTTTGATAGTTTGGACCAAGATATTTTGAGCCCTGTATAGAATTAGTGATCAAATCTGAAAATATTTTAAAACCTACTGTTAAAATTTCTAATAATGATAATCTTACCGAAAAAACTTGTGTAAAATAAGGGCCAAGTTTCTATCCAAAAATCCTGGCAACTTAAATAGTATAAGCAGAAAAATGGTGAAAAATACAGATACTGCTCTTAAAAGTACGTGCGATAGCTCATTCAATCTGGAATAATGTCTAGAAAAATGTATTGGAAGCGTTTATTAGCACATAAAAAACTGCAAAAGTTATAAAAATTAAAGATGAAAAAAAAAATATATTTTTTCGCCAATATCTCATAAACTAATAACAATTTCTTCTTCTTCAAGTGCCTCCATTCAATGAAGATTGGCAACAATTCTGGCAAATTCGTCTCTGTCTTGGGCTCTTCTTAACAGGGAGTTTGAATCAGTTGCAGGAATCTGTACTTGTCCTGCCTCATGACATGACCGAGGTAAGCTGTCTTTCGCTTTTTAATGGTCCCAAGAATTGTTCGGTCCTTGTTCATTCTATGGAAGAACTCTTGATTAGTGATATGGTCGGTCCATGGAATGCGCAGCATTTCGATATACCCCCATCAAAATGCTTCCAGCTTGTTAATACCTTTACTTTTTGCGTTCAGGCCTCGACTCCATACAATAACGTGGAATACAATAACATTTAACAAAATTAAATCTTATGTTTAAATTGAGTGTTCGGTCGGTTAACAGATTCCTCATTTTAATAAAATTGGCTCTAGCTTGTTCTATGGGGTCTAATTTCTATCTCAGGTTAGATCCCCCTGATCCAACTTCCGGTATTTAAATTTTGTTACCTGTTCTATTGGTGTACCGATATTTTATACTGAAGTTGTATGCTGATTGCGACCATTTGCATGATTTTTGTTTTTTGGGAATAACCCACCCATTCACCCGGAAGTGATAGGCGAACTTGCACCCTTCCCTGGCGAATCACTTTGTAATTAAATTGTTTAATTTGTTGTTTAACCTATTTTTTAAATTTTAAAAAACTTTAATACATTTAAAGAAATGTGACAAGTTCACCCCGCCACAAAAAGGTCGTTTGTTTGTATTTTTGCGTTAATAATTTAAATTTTTAAATTTGGGATCAATTTTTTTTGAGTTCTTAGGTTTTTTAAAATCAAAAATTTTGTTTTTATGAACAAGATCCTTTCTTTATTTGCGTATAATTTTTTAATTTTTTATTTGCTAATACACGATTCCGTTAAATTTATCTACAAATTATTTAGGATCGAATGAGCTATCGCACGTATTTTTGGGAGCAGTATATCCATTTTCACCATTTTTAACTTATTGCTTTGATTAAAAGTACTGAGATCTGTCCACAATTTTAGTCTAAATCAGAGGTTCCCAAACTTATTTCGTCTGACGCCCACTTTGAAAATCAGTTATTTTGTAGCGCCCCCCATTTTTTTTTCACCTTAAAAACCTCAATAACATATTAGTCTCGCCAACATTGAGCAATAATAATACAACTTTCAATATTAAGAGTATCGGGGTAGAGGGCGGGGGCGGGGGGCGAGCAGTCGATGCGTGCGTGCGGGGGAACGTCACGTCTAGAGGGGGTTCGAATTTTTTACAAATGATTCATTTATTCATTCACTTGAAAAGATTCGTTCGCAACCGATTCACTTTATTATGATGCTGGTCGGACTAGGTCGGTTTTAAATTCCACAAAAAATGTGATAGTTATCTTAAATAAAGAAATTATTTACATTTATTTTATTTTGGAATAATTGTTATTTAAAAAAATATATTTGAAATAAAACTTTCAAAAACTATAATTAATAAAACCTAAAAATGTACCTCCAAATTAAGTCTTTGCTCAAAAGAATAGTTAAAACAAATAAAAAAAGTTATTTTAATTGCCAAATAGGTATATAGCCAAAAACTGACTCGAACCAACAATACGCATAAATTGTTTGCCTAATACACCTCTGGTAATGTGAGCAAAATCGAAATATAACAAACCGCTCGCCACTTGCCAGGTCGTAGCACAAAAACGACAGATTTGGCGTCATAAAATACCGAATTGCAAAAACTTCGAGTTCGAGTCCAAATCTGACTTAGTGACCTTATGAACGAAACGATCATTCAAACTGGATTGTTTATTCATCGCAGAGCGATCGAGCAAGTGGCTCAAAAACGATTCGAATCCATTGAAAATAGGGAATTAATTTATTCGAATCAGTGCACTGATTCGTTCTTTTTGAACGATTCGTTCGCAAACGACACAGCTCTAGTCACGTCAGTAGTCGGACGGTCGCGAGCCGTGGCTGTGTATTTGGGCACTTGCACTCCGCAAACACGGACCGACGAACGTTGACGGACTAAAATGCAGGATTGCACAAATAAATCGTACAATATTTGTTCGCGCCAAACGTGAATTATTGAACTCTACAATATTAATTTTATTTTTTCTTTATTTTTACTAGATTAGGTACATAAAAAAATCCCGCGTTCGGCAAGTGCTCTGCTTGGCGGCTACAATATACACATATTTTTAACACGTGTCTTCGGAGGTGGAGCCTCACCTGCGACACTTGAAGACACGAATATCTTTCAGTGTTTGATACCTGTTACTAAATATCCTATAAGATATAAATAGTGTTGTAAACGCATTAAAAATATTAAATATTTAATATATTTTTAATTTATATTTATAGAATAAATAGAATAAAAATATGAAATAATAAATGGATGTTGTATAGTAAAAGGATTTTAATTTCAGTGAATTTTAAAATATGAAGTAGCTGAAGTTACAAATCACCCATCGCCCCCCAAAATCACATCAGCGCCCCCCAAGTTTTTCTGTGTCCCTTACCGCCCCCTCTAGGCCTCCAGCGCCCACAACTGGACGTTATCGCCCACTTTGAGAAAGACTGGTCTAAATAAATTACATACCCAACGCAAGTCATTTTTCTTGAGTTTCGTAATTTTAATTCTAAATATGTTTAACATTATTGAACAACCTATATTTACCTGAAAGAGGTTCATCTTGAAATATATGTCTTCGAACAAATATGGAACTGCATCCACTCTAAATCCATCGATGCCGAAATCTAACCAAAACTTTAGTGTGTCCTTAAAAAAGATAAATATATACAGTGTGTCTTGCTTTTCTAACTCTTACAATTAGAAGCCAATGCTTATTGTTAAACGAAATGTAGACTTATTTTTTACGTAGCATAAGCATATTTTCGCTGTAGGTTATTTAATAGTTTTTTTTTTTTTTTTGGGTTTAAATGCTTAAAAGATATTAGAGTTTTTAAAGCAGCCTGTAGATTAACAACAAAGGGTGCCGAAAGACGCATATGGTATAAGTAATTTCAGTAAATATGGTTGAATCTGCCATATGTTACGTGTCTCGGCGTTTTAAACAAATGTTTTCCTGAGCACAAAGCACTAATCTCAACAAGACTCTATCGGATCTACTAGTAACTGACTCGGCTATTTGCTTTATTTGGAAGAGTGGTTTCGGGTAATATGACTGAATCTGCGATGTGTTACGAGTCTCGGCATCTATATATATAATTTGCTAATGTGGATATATTTATATGTAGGTAGGTATATATATATATATATATATATATATATATATATATATATATATATATATATATATATATATATATATATATATATATATATATATATATATATATATATATATATATATATATATATATATATTTATTTATTTGTCTGTCCACGTGATTCTGAAGTTATGGCTTGAGCTAAAATCATGAAATTTGGCACAGTGGTAGTCTTTAGCATTGGCTAGAACCTAACGAAGCCCGTTTTTTGAATTTCGCACCCGGGATAAAAATAGGAGCAAAAAAGTGTTTTTTTACCGTTAGCCGTACGGTAAGGCGTATTACGGAGACAGAGGCTACTTAATATTGTCTCTCGCCTGGCGGAGACAGGCTTTTCATCTAGTTCTAAATAAATATCTTCAGAAAACAAAGCCATAAACTTGGCGGCCTCTAAGAAAATGCCAGCTAAAGTCAGTAGAATGGGTTATCGGCTCTACTAATAACTAACTCGGCCATTTTCTATATTTGAAAGAGTGGTTTCGGTTAATATAGCTGAATCTGCGATGTGTTACATGTCTCGGCGTCCTAAATAAATACCTCCAGAAAACAAAACCATAAATTCAACGGGCTCCAAGAATAGGCCCGCTGAAGTCAATAGAGTGGCTTATCGGCTATACTAATAAGTAACTCGGCCATTTGCTCTGTTTGGAAAAGTTGTTTTGGAAAATCTGGCTAAATCTGTGATATGCTACGTGTCTTAGGGTCCTAAACAAATGTCTCCAGCAAACAAAGCCATAAACTCGACGGGCTCCGAGAAAAGCCCCGCTGAAGTCAGTAAAATGGGTTATCGGCTCTACTAATAACTGACTCAGCCATTTGCTCTATTTGGAAGAGTGGTTTCGGTTTATATGGCCGAATCTGCGTTGTGTAACGTGTCTCGGCATCCTGAATAAATATCTTTCTGGAAATATAGCCCCAGAGCCCCAGAGAAGATTTAGATCCTATTGAGTTTGGAGCTATGTGTCTGATAAGACATTTGTTTAGGACGGCGAGACTCGTAACATATCCTAGATTCAGCCATACTAACAGGAACCACTTTTCCTATAGACGTCCGCGGGGTCCTTTCATAGTTGTGGTCTAATTTTAATAGCTGTAGTCGCACCCTCTAGTTGTCCGAGTTTTTAGCACCACTAATAAAAAGTATTATTTTATTTTTATTCCGATTTGAAAACACGTTTTTTAGTTTATTTCAATAATTTAAGTATATCGCTGAAAAATGCAATAGGAATAGTTCCTAGAAAAGATCAGAATAAAAGTATATTGTTTTTAAAGATGATTTTATCCATTGGGGATATAAACTTCATTAAATAAAAGTTGATTGACTAAACTTTAAAATATTGATAGTTATAAAAATACTTTTTTATACAGTATTAAAAAAGAAACAGTATTTAAGAAATTCTTCCATAAATATGATAGCAAAACTGAAATATTAGATAAAAATAATGATTATTTTATAAATGCATGTCCATCTTTTGTCTTGAATGAGAACAAGAGTTTTAAGGTCAATAGAATCCAACACTGAATTTTCTTAAAGCCAGTCACTGACTCAGAAATCATATAGGAAATAAAGAAACTTAAAAAAAAATGTGTTAAAGGAGGTAGCTAGGGAAATGTTGGGTCTTCCCAATTAGTAAAGTTTTTTAAAAGGAATAATAACTGACAAGCAGAGTGGCATAAGAAAAAGAAAATCCACAATAAGAGCAATCTACCAAGCAATTTCAAAGATTTTAGGTTTCTTAAAAATCAGACTACGATGATGGGTATGGACCTTTCTAAGGTCTTTGACTCTGTGAGTCATGATTTGTTGTGTAAAAAATTAAGAGTTATGGCGTGACACTATGTTAAATTGAGTCGTATCTGAGGATCGTGTGTAGCGGGTGGTTGAACGTGATGAAAATGGTGTCTTATGAAAGCCACAGAAGGTAGTTGTTTCTCGAGAAGTTCATCAGTGATCAATCTTGGGACTTTTATTGTATATTGTATATACTAATGAGCTTTTTAAAACCTGGGAAATACCCGGTGCTATATGCAGACAATACGTCTCATATTTTGTTGTGGTTAGGGAGGGGACAAAGGAATACTTTAAAATAAGGTTAATAACGCTATCAGTGCCCTCAGAGAATATTTTGGGGCTAATGATCTTCTCGTAATTATCTTAAAGCCACAGGCCCTTGTTTTTAAAAATCGAACAAAAAGTAACGTTGGGTTATTGTGCAACGGTGTTGATTTGGGAAAACAAGAGAGTGTGAGTTTTCTGAATATGACGATTGATGGTAGGCTTAAGTAGAGGGTACACATCAAAAGTCTGGCAGGCAGTATAGCTAAATACTGTTATGCACTATGAGTAATAGCTAATCATGTATATAGCTTTTGAAGCTACTCTTGTCGCTTATCATGTATATGTCCAGAGCAAGATATGATACGAAGTCATATTTTCAGATAATTCATCGGAGATAGACGTAGTATTTTTAAAATTAAGCAGCAGTAGAGTTGTCCTACTTTTATAAAGGCAAATATTTAGCTATAGGAATATACATCTTGGATACTATGATGTTTGTATATAATATGATAATCGAGATCTTTTACTGATTGTGTAATTTAATAAAAATTTGTAGCGGAAAAATACAATTTAACAAAAATCATTCTGAGTTTTTGTTAATTTATGGTTTTACCAAAAATGTAATATACAGGGGTTTTCATTAAAAAAATCTTATTTTATTTTTGAACTCAAAAACACAATGTTTATTGTTTTTGGCATTCTTCAATCTTAAAGGACGTACTAAATTGTACTAACTTGCCAATTAAAACAATTCTGTATTGTGACTAATAACAAAGTTACTAATAATGGACATTTAATTTGTATAACCCTTTACACCAAAAAGTATTAAAATTAATAGGCACGTTTTAAAAAAATGTAGAAAAAACAGTATTTTAATTTTTCTAACTTCTGAAGCTTTTTACTAGCTAAACGAAGCTGTATAAGTATTTAAGTCAATTTTAAAGTGCTTATGATTAATGGTTTTCACATTTTTCAGTTTTAGTAGGCGTGAAAAATGCTACAAGTTTGCTAATTTCAACAATTTGGAATTTTGACTAATAATAACGTTACTAATGAAGAACACTGGATAAACCTATGCTAAAAAACAATAAAATTATTAGGCACGTTTTAATAAATCGTAGAAACAAAATGTTCCCTAAATATTGGTGCTTTCTCCTGGCCAACCGAAACGGTGTTAATTTTTGTATCAATTTTAAATTACTTAGCAAAATACTTGAACACTCACCTTTATAGCTTCAACTACCTTAGGGTTGCGATAGTTTAAGTCAGGTTGGGCAGATGCAAATTGATGAAGATAATATTGTTTTCTTTCCTCGTTATATGTCCAAGCTGAGCCACCAAATAAACTAAGCTAAAACCATTGCAGTTTTTAGTAAATTTATACATTGGCACAACACTCACCTATAGTTATATGTAAGCATAGCTAATTTTAATGTTTCTTTTTTAAATTAAACAATAACAAGTAATTCTTATGTAAGGATCACTTAAAAAAACAAAAGAGGCGCATCAAATAGCTTCATCATCATCAGATAATATGTTTATGGTAAAATAAAAGTATAAAAAATGACAAGGTCCTCCACAACGAACTCAAAGACTAGAATTAACGCAACGCCAGGTTATAGGCAGGGTGTTTGGTATAGTGATCTGTTTGTTTTTGTTTTGGAAAAACGTAAACAAATTGCCAGATCTCAAAAACCAAAATCAGGAAATTACCTTGAAAATGTAATAAAATTATTCAAAAATATTGGTTTTTGTGTTAATATAGGCAACATCGATTTAAATATAAACATTTATTAATATGACAGTTCCAAGCACCGGCAACAAGGTTATTTTGGACAGCTGCTGCATTCGTTAAATAAAAAATGATAGTTAATCAGGTGTTGTACGGCACTTGATGTCATTTTATCTTTTTCTAGTAGGTTGTATTATTCAATAACACGTTTTGTAAACTGACTTGATTAACAGCAACTGAATTGAGCATCTAAAGTAAATGCCATATCTGTCTGTCATTTTAGATAATAAACAAAAATTGTTTTCCTGCTTTAAAAATAATTTTTAACAATAAAGAATTATCGATTTATAAAAATGTAATTTATGGTGCAATGCCATAACCATTGAAAAAGTTATTATTTCCGGAGTTATGTTAGTCAGTGTATTTAATCAATGTTGCCGGTGCAGTGTGTTTACAAGAACTATCTCTCCTTGCTCCCCTGAATATATTAATGCCAAACAAGGTTTGTTTGTTTGTTATTTCTATGCAAGAATTCGTTGGTCCTCCACACCTTGTAAAATGCAAAAAAAAACTGAAGAGTACTAACGTCGACAAAACCCTAAATGAGATTAATCATAGATGAAGACAGAAATTGAGCTAGTGCCAATACTGAGTTCTGGGGAACCAGATCAATAATTTGTCTAAGCTAGAAGAGTGGCTGTCTATAATAACAGAAATGCATCCACTAAAAAGCAAATGAGAAAGATTAGAACAAAATTAAGGTAGAAGACCATGAAAAGGAACTTTGTCAAAAGCCTTGGTAATGTTAAAGGTATGATCTGAGATTTGCCAAAAGACTTCTTTTAATTATGTAAAACAAATCTGCTAACAATCCAATGAAGTTAATAAATTAGATCTAATAAGTATATTTTTTTATGATAACTTCATACTGATTGTTATGAATCAAAGATAAGGCTAATGCGTAGATAAACATAATTTCAGATGGTTTGGAAAATATTTCGCATGGCATAAAAATGCAAATTTATTCTTGGTTTATTATGGTTTAAGTAAATTTTATAATACATACCCAATTATTAGGTGCTTTGTCTTCATCACCATCACGCCACACATAGAAATCTGCATAATCAGTGTCCTTTGCTACCGACTTGATAAACCACTCATGTTGATCACTGGTGTGATTGGGTACAAAATCCATGATAATTTTAATTCCTAACTCGTGGGCTTTCTTTACTAAAGCTTCTAAGTCGGTAATATTACCAAAAATGGGATCTGAAAATTATTATAGGTAGCATTAAAACAAAAACACACACTTAGCACTATATCATTAAAATTGTTTAATAAATATGATGGGTGAATACTAGTATAATGAAGCCTAGTATTTCCTTTGGTACCACGAGGAAAAATACACTAAGTGACAAAGACAGGTAAACACTTAGAACTTATATTCTTCTTACAATTTTTTTGCAAACATATTTATTTTCAAAACATATAAAAATAAATTTTCAGTTTTAACTGCGGCTTACCCTAGAAGTTTTTTAGACGGTTTTTAAACTGTTCAGTTGAAATTTTACAAATAATTGTTAACTTTGTGGTTTGCCGTTTAAAAGTTTGTTTTAAAGAGCTTACTTTAACAAACCGGTCTCTCCGGTAGCGTAGTGGTCAAAGGCTCGGCTCAAAGCGCCGACAATCCGGGTTCGATTCCACGCCGGGGAGACATATTTAGTAGTAGTTATTTAAAATAACGTCCGTGGTGGCACTACTGCGTTGTCTTAAAGGTGCTGTGAAATGCAATATTTTCATGTTTTAGTGCTTGGACAGCGTTGACGGAAAAAGATGGGTTAAACATCGGAAAACCCGGCACTCACGGTACTCTGGTACTTAGGAGCATATATGTATATGTATATGTCTAGCATATATTATATATTTATATCAAAAAATCTTTCGTGAGCTGTCACCAAGATAAAAAAAAGACAATGAGCCTCGAATGCGTCAGTTTAGTGACTTTGAAAAAGGACGGACCTAAGGTCAGTTGTGCCATTTAGAAAAATTGTAAAAAAAACAATATGATCCTAACTTATAATTTTAAATTGTATTAAGCACCTTAAAGCGTGGAGATTGATTATTTTTGGCTCTTAGCAATTGCTTTAGTGGTTTCAAGAGCACGAAGGGTAGCCGAGATCTATAACGCCGAATAGAGAAGAATTGGTTGTTGCGATTAACTAAGGATCGACGCAACCGACTGAATATGGTGCAGAGATAGATTAGAAAGAAAACTAGGTGTATTGAGATCGGGGGATCTTGCTGGTCACTATTGAGGTCCCCTGCCACCTACTCAACGATCAGGATAAACGATATTTAAATGATCTCGGATCAACTGCACTAAAATAAGCAGGAGCTCCATCGTGCATGTAGCACATGTGATTCCTCAATGCAACTGGCACGTTCTTAAGCAACCCAGTAGTTCTTTTTGGGGAAAATGTAAGTAGGAATGTCCATCAAGGCATCCTGGTAGACAAAATGGGCCTATAAAATGATATTATCAATAATTTCTGCCCATACATTAACCGAAAGTTGCTTTTGAGAATTGCTTTTGAATATTAGGATTCTCTTTTTTTTGATTAGCCATCCAGCCAGTATCACATGTAAAATTATATATAAGTACTTAAACTTTTGTAATAGATCTATTCCATTATCAATTAAATCATTTTATTGATGGAAAAGATTTTCTTCGCACAGATGATCTTATGAAATTTTGAGGCATTCTGAAAGCATGCCTGTGAACATAATTTGGATTAACGGATTTCGAATTTTCGAAGGTACCACTGAAAAAAGTTCATATGCTGTGAAAAATCGCTGGGAGGTAACGCCTGTATCCCTTGTATATGATGTGATACAAAAAAATCAACCAATTTTTGCCAAACAATTTTATGACAGATATTTAAAGCGCTGGCAATGGTACCTGTATTAGGATGTTCGACGATTTCTTAAACTGTGCTTTCTATTTCGGTGTTTTGGCAGTGTGAGGTCTATCCTCCGAATTTTTAAAACGTACAGTTTTAGTAAGTCGTCTGTGAATATTTAAAGAGTTCACTTTCTGACAAGGTACGAATTGGATATCTTTCTTTATGAATACTTTTGGTTTCGAAGGAATTGCCATTAAATTCACCAAATAAACTGAGATAATTATCAAAAAACAACCAAAGAATTAAATAAACTAGAATTTAAAAATAAAACGCTAAACGTTTAGAACACCAACAGCCATTATTTTGACACAAAAATTTTAAAAACGAATATTATGAAAGGTTACTAAATGTTTTGCGCAAAAATGCTTTACATACATGGATATACATACGAATTATTGTAAATATCTAAATTCCGTACGTATTTCAGAAATACATTTTTTTTTATTCTACACATTTTATTCAAAAGTCAGACTTGATAT
This sequence comes from Listronotus oregonensis, assembly GCA_019359885.1. NCBI lineage: Eukaryota > Metazoa > Arthropoda > Insecta > Coleoptera > Curculionidae > Listronotus > Listronotus oregonensis. The sequence continues at coordinate 55,559 of JAHBCN010003676.1, read as the reverse complement.
GTTCAATACATTTTTTTCTAAACAGTTATGGAATTGCCCTTGAATAGAGCATATCTTTAAGAAACATCGCTAAGTACTGTGTTAACCTTTTTTGTACTTAACAAAATGTTTTGCGCCAAAAATGCCTTTAAATTCATAGTATATACATACCGAATTTAGTAAAAATATCTAAATTGTATTCCAGATATTTTAGAAATACATATTTTTTTTTTATTCTTTATCACATTTTAGTTCAAAAGTCAAGACGTTTAGGACATATGTTAATATATTTTTTTTCTTAAAACGAGTTTATGAATTACCCCCTTGAATATAAGCATATCTTTAAGAAACACTCCGTATAAATACGTGTTAACCTTTATTTGTTACTCAGTATACAGGGACATTTTTTTAACTGTTCATAAATTCATTATAATCAACAACTTTTTAAATAACTTTTTTCAAAATACTAAAAATAAGGAACTTACATTTATTTAGTGTGTCGAATACGGTCCTGTCTTAAGTAAGTTGTCACCGCCCCAGAAGTCTTCGGGCTGTAGTGCTTGGACATGTTAAACGTGATTTTCCCGCAATGTGGTCCACCGTTTTTTTAACTTAAACTGACCTGACTTGCAATCCCCCGAGTACTTGGGTCCAGAATAAGCCCGCAAGGGAAACCGTCGCGCGTACAATCTCGAAGCAACGTTTGCGGATTAACGACACTTCCATAAATGAGGAACATATCCACATATTCACTGTTTTTGGATTGTGCCATTTTTGCGATTTAACAATGATTTAAAATTAAAATTATTCATCGCCTCGTCCGGTTAAAGCAAAGCGACTGATTCGTCTTGCGTGATTAAAAAGACAAGAAACAAGCATAAATAAGAAATAAACTATTTTTTTATGCCCAGGGCCACACTAGACATACTTTCAAATAAATTTATGTAGCTTTGTTGTTTTTGTTTTTTTTTAATTATTTAAAAAAAGTAGCTTATTTTAACGAGTTTTATACACAGTTAAAAAAAGCCTCAACTTAGGAATTACCTTGTATATGGGTGTAGGTAGTATTATTGGCATTCTTAAAGTACTGTTAGACCTTCCGAATCCAATTAAGGCATTTTTTAAATTTTTATTAAACAAGTTAAATGGTCATAACCGGAAAGTGTTTAATATTTATAATTACTGATTAAACATTTTAAAGTGAAAGAAAACAACAGAAACAATTAGATTCGCTTTAAAAATTAAGAAAAAAACGAAATTTCCCAAAGTTTTTGATGGCCGCTATTAGCTAAACAAAGCAATTCTAAAAATGAATAAAATGACCTAAATCGATCTATTTTAAAGTCCAAAAGTCTCTCAGAAAATGTTGGATCCCTATTTTTCCGGCATCTTATAAAATAATTATCAATGTTACGAGTGAATAAACCTTTCTTAGTATTTTTATATTAAATTTTGAAACCTTCTATAGTAACTTGTAATAATTTAAATATACGTAAATAAAATTAACTTACCAATACTTCTATAATCTGAAATATCATATCCTTGATCAACCCCAGGGGATTTATAAATCGGAGATAACCACGCGGCAGAAATCCCCATATCCTTAAGGTGGTCCAGTTTGCTTATTATTCCTGAAAACAACCAATATTCAATTTAGTTATTTTCCTAATAAGTGCGGAAAGTGATATTTTTCCGCATGCGGCTGCCGTTACCCGAAAGACGCGCAGCGGAGTTCGGGTAAGCAGCCAAGAGCGGAAAAGTTACTTTCCGCAAGTGTTAAGAACAATATTTTTTCTACAAGCGAAAGCAAAACCAACATAATTTTAAAGATTTATGATTAAAATTTTATTTACTAACGAAGGAATTTATACACTAATTATTATTATTAACATTTATAGTAAAAGTGCAAATGGTCGCCTTTTGCAAATTTATTGCTGACGCGAGTTGCTTTTCTGTAGAAAACGTTGACGGCGGCGGCGTTGGGTTCTTGATGAGCCAATCTTTTGCAACTATGGAAGTAGTTTCTTGAACCGAGAGGTTTAGTACATTGGAAGATGGCATTGACGGTTGTTTTTGGATAGTGGAAGGTGTTTCGGTAAAACTGAGTATTTTGTTTGAAATGTCCTTTCTAAAATTTGTTGAATTCTCGAGGTATTCTTTAGCGACTGATGTAGACTTCCAGCCTCCAAAACGTTTAATGTTGGATATTTGTTCTCCAGAGTTTGCGAAAAATGTTGCAGAGGACCGGCGAAAGCTATGCCCAGTATTCAATTTCGGGTTGGGAAGTTTGAGATAGGCCGTATTTTTGATGGCATTTATCCAAAGGTATTAATGTTGATACATTGTACTGTACACACTCCGTGTTAATAGTTCACAAAAAATCGCCTATGTGGTGTTGTCGACTTTCTTAAACTGGCATACTTTTTATAAAGATTCAACAATTTTCCATTTTCGGCATTTTTAGAAATGACAAAGCTTCTAGAGCTGTGATTTTTTGAGTCTGGGATGTGTATTAATACTTCCTTGGTCTTTAATATGGTCCAGACATATTTTTGTTATCTCCTCTCTACAAGTGCCCGCTAGGCCAAAAAGCGTAGCCATTTTTATATATTAATAAGTATCATCTGGCGCTTCATTCATGAATTTTGATATTTCTTCTTTTAAAAAGACTTCAGCCATTTTGGGTTTAAAACCTACGCTTTGTTTTTTAAGGTAGGCCGTCACTTTGAAAAACTTCCTTAAATCTATGTTCTTCCGTAGCTTAATGATACATTTTAGCATAGAGTATCTAGACCATAATGCATTGGGTTTACATGTTTTTGATAAATAAGGGAAATAGGCCAGAAAAATCTTTTCTTTAAAAGACTTCACACCCTTACTTTGACACCAGCTCTCAAACATAACAAATTCTTTTTCATACCTGTAACGAGATTTCAAGGGCAGGATATCTATACTTGTTATTTCTGCTGCTTCGATAATCGATGCTGGCAAATCGTTGTCAGAATCTATTGAAAATGTTTCTCTAATTTGGTTGAAACATGCATGACAGAAAATTAATTTCTTATAGATGCATACAATTAGCACTAATGCGGAATAGTGCTGTTTTCCGCCCGCTTGTAAAAAAAATGATCACAATGAAAATGGCATTTTTTGCATACTGAATAGAAATTTTAACTTTTTGTGTTTTATGGTTGTGGTCTTTTGTTTTCGGCTTTTCTTTCAAATTGTTTTGCAAAATGGAGTAAATAATAAGAACCAAAACTAGCAAATAATCTGTAATAAAGAAGAAATATTTGAAAGTTAAAGCTCAAAAAGATCATATGTTTTTTATATGTTTTTTTTGTGGCATAAACGACTGTGTATTTTAATGAAATTTGATTGAAGGTTTTGGATCAGATGAAACCTACATAATCTGATTAACCTTATAAACAAAGTCAACGAGATTTATTGTCTAAAATCAATAAAAATAATACAAATAATTTAAATTTGGGTCAAAACGGAACAAAAGAATTTTTTTTGATAAAATGATAGTCATATTAAAAATAAATTAGGCAGTAAAAAGCTTGGGTCGCCTATTATTACTAAAGTTAATATATTTAATAAGATATCTTTAACAAACAATGGTAAAGATATGTGGATGTAAAAATATTGATATAGTTGTTTATCTAGATACAGGTACATAACGGACGACCCTGAAAATAGTTTTTTTTCTTAATAAGTTTTAAAATACTATGCGTAATTTAATATTTTTTTAATATGATGAACTGCATAAGTCTTCTTAAAATGAACTTAATAAATCATATTTGGCTTATTTAGTTTGCCAGAGACGGACTAGCTCTGACACAATAATAGCAATTTTTTGATACCCTGTATGATGAAGGATTAACGATATTCTTTTTGGCTAGCTTTAACCTTAAACTAAAAAAAAGGTATTTTTGATTGACATCAATAAAATTTACTGTTTACGAAAAATAAAATATTATGTTTGGTAATTTTTTTACATTTTACAGGGTTGTGTTTAAAGAAGCCATCTTTGGGTCCATTTAAAGAATAAAACTTCATATGAACGTATGTTCTAAATGTCTTAACTTTTAAGATACAGGGTGGTAAAATTTTTAAAAATAAATCATTTATTATTAATATCTGTAATACCGCTTTAGATATTTTAATGAAATTTGGCATAAATGTACTATGTATCAAGAAGCATTTTTCAGTGAACTTTTTTTTTCATTGCCAAAATAGGCAGGTCGAGTTCTGTACGAACGCCACTGGTGGAAATTAAAAATTTGGTACACTAAAAAATGCTTTTTATGCATAGTACATTGATGCCAAATTTCATTAAAAAATCTAAAGTGGTATTACAGATATTAATAATAAATGATTTATTCTTGAAAACTTTACCACCCCGTATCTCAAAAGTTAAGACGTTAAGGATATACGTTCATATGAAGTTTTCTTCTTAAAATGGACCCAAAAATTGATTTCCTTAATATTGACGTACAATTAGAAAACACCCCGCATAATATAAAAGAAATTAACAACCATGATATTTTATTTCTCGTAAACAGTTGATTTCATCGATGTCAATCAAGAATACCTTTTTTTTTAGTTTAAGGTTAAAGTTATTGTGTCAGAGCTAGTCCGTCCCTGGCAAACTAAATAAGCCAAATATGATTTAATGGGTTCATTTTAAAGAGAATTGTCTAGTAACCATCATATTAAAAAAAAAATATGCCAAGTATTTTAAAAGTTATTTAAAATAAAAACGATTTCCGGGGCGTCCGTTATGTACCTGTATCTCCGTAGGGAAGGGTGATAGAAAAAAAGTTTATGGGGACTTCTCATAATAATTTTAGATTAGATTCCGAGAGATTGTCCACATATTCTGGGACACCCTGTATGAATATATATACTTTTGAAAATTTTATTTAAAAACCAAATGATTTTTTTTTTTTAAACAAAAAGAAAAGCACAAGAATACCGTTAAAATTTGCTGTCATTCATTGAACAAATTGTATGAATTTAAAAGATCATTAATTAACACCAGAAGATTTAGGTTCCCATATCCTTAAGGTGCCTTTATTTTTTAAAAAGTATTACTATTATTTAGTAAAACTTTGTTTTCATTATAAGGCAACTAGATTCTTTAAAAACTAAATTGAGTAATTTATTGCATTTTTGCACTGGCTAGCTGGATCCACAAGTTTACATGATTTATACTTCTTATTCGGCGCAAAAAACTGTGGATTTAGCAGGTAAGAAACTTCCTAAAAGGATAATTTTACGTGACGGAGACAAAAATTGTCCATGGATATCTTGTCATTTGATTCCGTGTGATTTTTTTCTGTTGGATTTTGTAAAGTCTAGGCCTACCAGAATTCACCAACTTAAAGAAGACATTTCACGTTATATTGGAGAATTATCGAAGCTGATGTGCAAAGAGGTTATTAAAAATTGTATAAAAAGATCAATGGTGTGCCAGCGGAGTCGTAATAGGCATTTGCTTCATGCACAATCAGAAGTTAGTTATAGTCTGTCTCAAAGTATACCGTGTTAGCTCTGGTCTTCATTTATGGATTATACCTGCCGACAGCAATAAAACTGCGGATCGGTAGGTATTAAAAAACAGAACATTGGGGACGTTTATTAAGGTAAGTATAATCTTAAATTACATTAAGAAATGAAATATATTCAAAGTTTTAATACATTTATAACTGCATTATCTATACATAATTACATTTTTAATCTAAACATCTAAATCTAATTCTATTTTACTATCAGAGTTATCATTGAGATTAATTACAATAGGATTTATATTGTTTTGGATAAAAATGTAAGAGTCCTCAATTTTTATAATGTGCTGTACTGAATTTTTCCAGCTCTCAACTGGTATGTTAGTAATTACATTTTTTATCAAATTTATAACACTGGGACTTAAAGTACGTATAACATTTTCTGCTCTGATCTTTGATTTTATTTGGTTCCACAAATGCTCTATGGGGTTAAACATACAATGATACGGAGGAAGCCGTAAGACAGTATGCCCAGCCTGTTCAGCCAAATTATCACATACATATTGTTTTTAACTGCATGTGAATTAAGTACTTCCAAAGGATGCGGTTTTTTTGTAACTGAATTCAAAATAAATATCATTTTCTTTTTTGAACTTGATGAAGCTGGTGCTTTGTGTAGCAGACGGCTGTGGTAGCTTGCGTTATCCATGACAATAACACTGTTGTTTGAAATATTTTTTAAAAGATAATTTTGAAACTAGTGTTTAAAAAGTTCTGCACTTGTATCCTCATGATAATCCAAGCTAGAATCCTTAATATTCTTTGCAGACAACAGCAAGCAGTTTGGGACAAATCCGTCTTCTGAACCAGCGTGTATTATGGTAATGCGTTTTACTTTATTTAAAGGTGCTTTCGTCTGACAGTTTTGAGTGGAATCAACCCATCCTTTGGATACTGTGTCGTGTGTATCGAACCATGTTTCATCAAGGTAAATTATGGATCTGTTTTCTAGCCTATATCTTTTAATTTCTTGAAGGTAATTAAATCTCCAAGTGCGTAATCTGTGCGATTCCATTACTACTTGTCTTTCGTCTATTTTGCTGTATTTAAATCCCATTTTTCAAACAACTCTATGGAGGGTGGCACGGCTAATATTTATATTGGTTTCGTCTTCGTCTAGCTTGTTTTTGAGTTTATCCAAGGTAGGAATAACTACGCTTTCATAAAGACAATATATTTTCCTTCTTATTAGGTCCTGATCACTCTTGTCTATACGGTGAGATTGAAAATCACAACGTTTTTTTCTTTTGTTCAGTTCTTCACTAATAATAATTCCCTTATGGATGATATTGGACTTTTTGAAAGTAGACAGGTTTCTTTTAAAGCTTCTTGTTTAATTAGACCTCTACTGATTAAAGTTTCATACACATTTTTCACAACCTATTTGCATCTAATGACAAATGATTTCGACGCGACCTAGTTATATTCTCGTAAAACAACTTTTTCGAAACGCATAGTAACACGGTAACTATTTTTCACTTAAATAACATAAATTACACACAATTTTAAAGGTAAGGAAATAATCTATGCCTCTGCTGTAACGGATTTTTGAAATATGATTCGGGTTAAGAGAAAATAGTATCTAAACATAACCGATTTTGGGGTGACATTCACTCAAGGAAATATTAAAAACTAAATCCAAATTTAAAAAAATATTACAGCAGAAGCCTAGAAGTGTTGGCTTTCATATAGTTTTTGAAAATTATCGATAGCTTATACCATTTTTGAGAAAAACATTATGCCCCGAACCCCAAATTGGATCCAATTTTCGCGGTGCGAATGATGGAGAAAAATATACCATTTTTTTAAGGTGTTTTATTAACAAACTAAATTTGGCGTTCCTAATGGGATACCCTTGTCTTAGATCTTACAAAAAATATATATTTTTGTGTAAACTTACCTTGCAAATCTCCAATTCCATCACCATTACTATCCATAAAAGACCTTGGGTAAATTTGGTAAAAATTGGCAGTTTTCCACCACTCATCATCTATTTTACTATCACTAACTTTAACGTCTTCAGCATTTCTTAAAACAATATGATGTTTAAGCATGTGCGCATCTATAGAAGCAACAAGAAAAATAAGCAGCACTTTTGTTTTTACATCCATTTTGAATAATATTGTACTTCAACGTGAGCTAGCGTGTTAATGAGAACAACATGATCATAATAACCGATATCGAAGAAGCATTTATACCTCGTTAAAAAATTATTATTTATCAATTGTTAATTTAGATAAGTGTTTAATTGAAAGATATTATTACAATTTAATTTTCAAATAAAAATCAATAGCAAAACAAATATTAACATTAAAACCTGACTCAGTTGATACAATCAAAGAATTATTATTTTAAAAGGTGGGAATTATTTATCCAAGTACAATAAATTTTAAATAGAATTATAAAAATAATGAGAGTTTCTATATAGTGTCACAATAATGAGCAACGCCACTTTTTTTAATTTACCATGTTTTTATTGTATTATCGAAAATAGTTTATTTGGACAAATTAACTTGCTAAAACTACATACTGTGTATTCTATATTCATAAAATCCACTCTTGGTTATAATAGCTTTATGTGGGTTACTAATTGTCTAGTCAGGTAAGTCAAAATAGGGCAAGTATCTCGGAATTGGAGATAGTCAGCTAAAAACTCGTATAAACCTTTATTTTGCCACGCTAAAACTTGTCTCAAAACTTGCTTACCGTAGAGTGGCCGCTACTGCAGATATCTATCCAAGGTCAAAAAATTGATTTTCTTCACATTTTTTGTAAATATCTCGTTTTCTATGGGTTTTATGCTATTTGTATTTTCATAAATATTGTGGAAGATTACATTTTCTATAACTTTTGTTTAGTTTTTTTTTAATATCTCGAATTATTTTCCCGATAGAGGACAGAGAGCGTGCAGTGTTTAACTATTTAGAGTATCATTCGAAGTCAACCGTGAGTCCCGATTAAAAACAGGCTCATAAAGTCTATAAATTATTAAAAAATATATAATTCTAAATAATTTGCATTTATTATTAACCAATACGTTATATATAATAATTTTTTTTATTAATTCAGTATCTATTCATTTATTAACACTCATCAGCTTGTATAATTAAAAAAATACCAAGGGAAATACTTTACCTATTTTTTATTTCTAATCTAGTATATTCTAATTTTTTCCTAACTAAAAAAATATTTAAATTAATATTTTATTAAAAAATACCATCACAGACAATTATGAGCCTTGAAATTAAAAAAAATGAATAATAATAAAAACTACAAGTCCTAATTTCGATTTTCTTCTTCTTCTTCATCATCGCCTTTCGGTCGCTGTAAAATTTAAAATTCCTTTTCGTTCTCATCTTTAACGATATTTGTCTCCAGTTCTTCCAGGATTTCGGGGTAAAGGTACCGTCTTCATTAACATCACTCTGATATGGTGAAGCATTGAGACAAGCTTGTCCATTACACTGGCCGCAAGTTAAAGAGTACTGCAACCCTGCTTTTTACATGTACTTCGCGAACCACAACCAGTTGCAGTTGCAAAATATTGCGTTTGGCAATTTTTCTAAAGCTGGTGGTAAAATTGTCGTAGTAGGTTCCCGGAATTCATCACGCATTATCCAACCCCAATCCTGAGGTTCTAAATCGTGCCCTAACCAAGTCTAAACTTGATAATAAACACGGTTGACATGTTGGTGAGCTGCTGCACTTGTTGGTGAAAGATTTGATAACTGCACAGGTTTATTCAGTTTTGTTAACTTGATGAACTGTGCATAGCGAAGACGATCGATACTGTCCTCAAATTTTGGAGCATTATAGATTGCCAACTAGGTTTCTCAAATAATGTTTGAACCGGGCAGTTTTGTTTTTCAAATGCTGCAGAAAGTTGAGCCAAATGCGAAAGATTCGTAAGTGTTCTAAAAAAAGCTTTATTTCTTTTTTTAAAGAGTGCAGAAGTCGTATCACAGCCACTTACTGCGCGCAGAAACAAATTGTGCTTTTTATAATGAGGGTATTTATCAAAACTTTTGGAAAAATATATTGCAGTTTTTGCATTAGGTTTGCCAACTTTTTTAAAGAAAATTTCTTGTTGATGAGATAGGGTACGCCCAATTAAAATGACAAGTAAATCTATATCTTCTCCTATAATTTACTTTTATAATCGCAGATCTAACTAAGTGATTTAAAGTCACCTATTTTACCATCAAGAGTTCGTCATAAAACTTTGTATATCTATTTTTCGGACACAGTGTACATTTTGTTTCACCTCTATGCGTATGTTTAACCTTGTTTTTAAAAAATTATGTCTAAATTATAACATTACCATTCAGTATGTTTAATATTTTATAATCAATTGTATAATAATAATAATTCTTTGAATTGTATTTTAAAATTCACGTTACATTAACACATACAATGACCGCCAAAAAGTTGGACATATATTTTTTTCTTGAACCTACTAATTTTTTTCGGAAATTGCCTTTTCTTATTGTTATCCTAAAAATCTATATAAACTTTCGACCCATGGGCGCAGTTAAGAAATTAATTATAAAAATTAAATTAAAATATCATAGAGTGAGCTTAGTTGGCATGATATCAAAAAAGTTAGTTAAAAAAGCTGCAAGCAAACTTAAAAAAAAGTTAAAGAAATTACAAAAAACATTTTTTTAAAATTTCTTTAATTAATTTGCAAATCTAAACTTTTTGCTTTATATGGAATTTGCTTACTATAAAGTGATCCATATACATTAACAGTTTCCTAACAGGCCTTTTTTAATTTTTTTTTATCTTCGGACAGTTCACGAAGGCTGAGGCCTAAGTACTTACGTACCGTGGGTGTCTTAAGTGTGGTAAGAGGGAGTTTGTTTACACGAAACCTAAATATTTGGAGACGGGTAGGAAAAGGAAACATTTCTGCGGGTAGCTGGTTCCATAGTCTGGACACTCTAGGAATAAAGGAACGAAGAAACCGGGAAGTTCGGGGTCTCTCTAGTTGAACTGTTAAAGGATGCTCTGTTAAGAGCTGCCAGAGTAGGAATTATACTGGCCAACTCCTCTGAGCAGAAGCCGTAAGAATACCTATAGAACACCGACAGATCCCCTACAGCTCGACGGTGGGCAAGAGAAGGAAGCTTCTCTGTAAGCTTGGGATTATTAATAAGACAAAGAGCTCTTCTTTAAATGGCGTCCAGAACTGCAAAGACACACTCAATACTTTAAGCCCATATTGATACAAAAATTGTTTCAACTAAAAAAACAGGTTTACACACCCAGAGTACCCGCAGATTCTCAATTTTTTAATTTTCTCGTTTTAACTGCAGAATAATATAAAAAGTATAAATAAAACCCATGACCCAAATGTGGATAAGCAGAGGCAATTGCCAAAAAAAGTGTTTTAATAATTTCAAGAATACATTTTTGTATTCATTTGTAACCAATTTTTTGTTGATAACTGCATATAAATTAGCTTTAGTTTTTTTTTAATGCACTAATTCACGAACATTTCGTCTTTAATCAGGTCTGGCAGGATGTGCCCTTTAAGATCGTCATCTTAACTTAGATCTGCGCTGGTAAATCAAGTTACTTCTCTAAAGGATTTTGAAACAGGTATGACTAATGTAAGAATGAAAGAGCACATTTTTGCGGGGTACTCAGTCCGTCGTAACATTTTCATCATGAAGCGGTACCTGATTTTTAGCTCAAAAAAGTGTAATACCTCCGAATTTTTTATATATGCACCGATTTCTTAAAAATTTGGAATTAAGCTTATCTTACCCTCTATATCAAAATTTATATGGTCGCAAGGTGTGCAAATTCTTTTTAAGGGGTGAAAACCACGCCTTATCGAAAAAATTGATTTTATAGGTTTTTCGGCTTTTTTTCGATTCAAATGTCTTTTATTTATGTAGGATAAAGATCCTAACGTATTGTACAGTATAAAATTGGTGTATTTTGAAATATAAACCCTTAAGAATATTTAAAAACTACCCTTTTAAAGTAATATAGAACAAAATCTTTTCACGATTTGTAACATTACAATGGCAGTTTTACTGGAAAAAATTCATAGCATTTTAATACAATTATTAGTTACCACTTTTTAACCCCTAAAAACTACCCCTTTGCAGAAAATAAAATAAAAAAAATATCTAATAGCTGCCAATTTTTAGATTTTGCGTAGAAATTACTTTTTAATTGTCTACACCCTAGCAGCCCTTAAGAACTACTCCTTTGACAAAAATAAAATAAAAAAATATTTTTTAATGACTACTGATGTTTTGATTTTAAATTTTGTTGGTTCTAAAGTTTATTCTCTGAACACGAAGTAATTTTTAATTTTTAATTGTCTACACCCTGCCAACACTTAAGAACCACCCCTTTGTCAAATGTACCTTGTCTCAAATGTACCTTCAGACAACCTAGTGTCCACAGAAAAAATCAGTGCACCAAAATTTTAAACATTTTTTACTTTAAAATTGACTAAAAAAAAATTCTAAATCCTATTTTTTGTGTAACTCTGTTAATTTTGAAGCTATCACATCCTACAAAAAATCATTTTAAAGGTAATTTTTAGGGCTACAAGCCTATGCATGTTAGGAGGGCTTAAGACTCTTTATATTTTATAGGTAAAAGGTCAAAGGGCTGCGGAAAAGCAGTCCTCGCACTATAGTGAAAGTTTAAATCGGTTATAACTCCGTCAGTTTTTATGCCACAAAAAAAAAAAAAAAGAGAAAAATAATCGTCATAAAAAATGATACAATTTTCTACTCTTTAGTTTTCTTCGTATCTCTTATGGTTTTAAAGTTAAAATGAGAAAAAGAAACTTTTTTGAAAAATCACAAAAAAACAACATATAATTTATGCTCATTTTTTTCAAAACTGTGCATCTCTAATCAGTTAAACTTTCAAATGTCATAAATAACATACAAATAAAGTAATTGGTGCAAGGAATAAGTTTAATTTTGATTTGGAATAAAATTACATTAGTTTTATTGCGATTTTTTTTTAGTTTTAACTATTTTACACCATATCTTACTGAAATTTCAGTCAAAAATACTTTTATCGGTGCTCATTTTAAAGGTCTCTCTTTAAAAAATATTTAATGACTTTTTGTTGAAAAATGTACCCTTTTCCCGTTATTTGAGGTTAAGTACTTAATCACGTAAAATGAAAGTTCTTCAAGCAGCTATAACTTGCCTTAGGTAGAACTTTAAAATCTTTATAAATAGCTCAATTTCTTTGTTGTTTTATAAGCTTGATTTTTGTTCATTACACTTTTTTCGATAAAACGCATAAGTACAGAGTTGTGCGTAAAAAACAATTAAAAAGGGGGTTTTTTAACGAGAAATAGCACTTTTTAATTGCGAATAATTCAAAAACTATTGATCTGGCGAAAAAACTTGACATGACATTTTTTACTTCAAATTTGCTCATCTATCGATTTCTGGGGGTATTTTGGGTAAAAAATGGGGCACCCCTGAGAAGGGGTGGCAGGTGGCATCCACCCCAGGAGTGGTTGCGCACATCGGCACCATATAGATTTTGATAAATCGGTGCATATATAAAAAATTCGGAGGTGAAATCCTTGACTGCCTGGACTACATTCTTCAGATCGCATCCAATATACCGGATGACCTAGCCGAGTCGCAACAGCTGATTACTTTATTATTTACAAATATATTATTTAAAAATTTAAAGGATTTCTATAGCGAATAGTTGCCCCATTACAAAAATTAATAATTTATTTTTGCTATTTCCGGTTTAATCTCAGTAAACTTTAGTAGACCATGACATGCAGCTTGGACCAAATTAAAGTATAGTGTGTTGTGATTTAAAAAAAAAAACGGATAATATCTTATAATATGTTTAACATTGTTTTGACCTGGTTAATATTAGATAGATGTTTTATATTTAAAAAATATATGCTAACTAAATTGTATGATAATCGAATGACAAATATTTGTCACTGTTACACTGGGGGTTTCTAATCAATGATGATGTTTCAATCTAATAAAAATGGTAGAAAGAGGATAGTTTTTTAGTATGAACAAATAAAAGTATCCTGTATCTATTGTATTTTTCAAAATATTGCGAGTTGCCTTAGAACCTTTTTTGAAATATGAAAAACTTGTCACCCTTTACAGACATTAACCAGGCCAAAATAAAATAAACCACTCCGTAAAATATCATCTGTTCTTTCAAATCTCAGCACACAATGCTTTAATATAGTCCAAGCTGTGTATTATGTCCTGTTTAAACATATTTGACAAAAATGATTTTTTAATTCCATAAAAAAAAAATGCTACATTGTAACACATGGTTGAGAAAACATTTTTAGGGCAAATCTAATAGGTTAGGGAAACATACAGAATGGTATTTAAAAAAAACTTCCGGTTAAACCGGAAGTCACAAAAATAAATTATTAAGTCCTATGGAAACCCTTTTAATTTTAAAGTAATATCTTTGGAAATAACAAAATAATCAGCTGTTTTCTGTCCGCTGGGTAACTCGGTAGAGTCTTTACGGCTATCCTGTATGGTCTAGAGTTCGCCGTTCAATAAGCAAATTTAAAATAACTGAGTTGCTAACAGATCAAGACACGCCTCTATATATTTATAAAACGCAAGATTCACTGAAAATATTTCTGCCTTTCAGGCAAATGTTTATCAGAACCTAATATAGTACATTTCTCAACTAACAATAAAACACAACGACGTACATTTGCTTACTGGGCTCTAACTAAGTATATAGCTGAACACGGATCCTGCATTTGGTCGAACCAAAGATAATACTACTACGGATAAGATAAACCATTCAATGCTATATTTTTGATACCCCTAATAGACTTTGGCTAACGCGAGCCGATGTCCATCGAGAGATTTTCGCGCTATGCATTTCAATCCTTGAACGAAAGTTAAACAGTATTGCCGGTGTATTGGCGTGATGAAACGCGACTAGAAAATACACAACCCGTTTAGCCGCCCGCTTTCGCTACTTCGTATTCCGAATAAGGTACAAGCGACAGACATTGGCAACGTCGCACATGGTTTCGTACCTCGTTTCGCTGGGGCAGTGGTTACCGACTTAAATTTATTCGCATTTACGGAAGCATTGATATCTCCGAACTGATTCAGAGCGCCCCATTTAAATGAACCATCTATCCGTAGTAGTATTATCTTTGGTCGAACAGACCGGTTAAATAGCTTCATAAATAAGCATAATTCTTGTGTCGAAGAGACGAAAACCCATTCATTAGGGACGTATTTGGAAAAAGTAAGAGTTTGTTACGCGATTTGGTTCGGCGCGCGGGATAATCAGTCCTTATTTTTGAAAACGTCTTTTAATACCAAAAAAATCGTCTGAGCTGGATGGCATACCAGCAATTGTCTTGAAAAAACGTGCCCCCGAGCTTGCACCCATCGTAACTTGCCTATTTTATCTCATGACTCAGGAATTTTTCCAGAGAACTGTGAGAATACATCAAATCTTAAACCCATATCGTCAAATCACGAACAATTGTTGTTTTTATGGCCAACAGTATTCGCATTGTTGGTAAAATTAAGCCTCCATCATTAAGCATCCTCAGGATTCAAATAGCACACTGAATCCGTGGTGTACTGGTAAGGAATATGTTTATAAACAAAAATAAAACCTTTGTGATATTAGTTCCAAAATTTGTTTCAGTTACTCTAAAAATAAAAAAAAAACTTAAACTTTCATCAAATCAATGATAAAATACGTCAAGGCCTAGTATTTACACCAACTCGATGTAATTTTTATTAAGATGATCTTTTTTATTATTCTTAGCTTTGCTGATAATAGTTACACTTTACAGACTGTATTATTTATTTTTGCGTAAGTTGGTAAACCAGCTTTACAGAATAAGGCCAACGTTATAAAGATATGATTCTTATAGAACCAGGGTCGTTGAGACCTTGTAGGGAACTTTAGTTTGACAAAAAAATAAACACAAATACAATCATGTGATACATGATAAAAATGTATGTGTTCATTAAATCTATTGAATTATACTAAATAAAATTAAATTAACAAAAAACACTGAAAAAGTAACTATTTTGTGCCTTTTGACTCAAGATATGTTAATTTTATATTGCCGGCAACCAATCTCGCTTTTTTTGAGCAAGAACTGCATCTGCATCTACTATATAGGATTTTTTTAAAGAAACCCAAATTTGTCTTCTGTAACTCTCATAGCAGCAAAAAGTATTATCATGTTTCCAAGCAGTCTGTCAAGAAGCCGTAAAATACATCTAGTTTATATCGTGTCTCACTCTCTTTAGTTGCTTCATAACAAGATTAATTGAAAAACCACTTTTTTATTTTTATCTCCTTTTAGAAAGCGTATTTTCGTTTCCAGGTTGAGTATGGCACGAAGTAAGTCAAAAAATCAACTCGAATTTGTGACTTATTTCGACACTGCTGGGCACGGGTTTGGACAAAATATATAAGCATACTGAAGGCACAAACGGACGGTGAAGCACATCCTTTGTGACTGCCCTGCACTCTCGTCCAAGAGAAAATCCATGCTGGGCGAGTATTGGCTTTCCTTGGCCGACCCCTCGGCGACGTTGTCACCTACTTTAAATCAGTAGGATCGGCAGCGTACTGAGTGAGAAGTTCCTTTTAGAAGGAAGCACAACGGGCCTACTGAGGCCTAGTTGCCATAATATGCATCACCCACCTTATTTCAGATTCAGATTCAGGCTATTGGTTGTTTAATAAAGCTTGTCCGATTTCTCATGGTTTAACAAGTGCTGCCAGATATTGAGAACATAATATTCTGTTGTTTGTAATTATTGTAGCTTCTTTAAATTTTCTGTTTTTCCAGTGTGCTTCTTTATAAATAAATTTTGCTTCCGACTATTGTAAGCGGTGTTGTTTTGATAATGCAAGTTCGGTAACTCCCGACCTCGACGTTTCATCTCGTTCCGTATTTTTTTTACTTTAACCTTAATTTCAAGTTACCTTTTTCATAAATGTTTAAACATTTTTCCAAAAAAAACTTTATTTTAATATTTTTACAAACAATAAGGTAAAATAAATAGTAAATGATAAATCTACAAATTCAAGTGTGGCAGCTAGGGTATATAATCTTCAGCCTTAATGAAAAATAAATATAAGCGCTTTCGTAAGTGAAAAATATTACCTAAATAAAAAAAATCTCCTTGGGAAGGGGAAAGCTGCAGCTTAGCAGAGACAGGGACAAGAATCTTTTATATAAAGACTGAATCTATTAAAATCTTTATGAATGTGGTAAAGTATGTTATGAGATAAAAACAGACTATTTAAAATTAAAGTTAAAAAAAACCATACAAAACGAGGTAAAAGGTCGAGGTAAGGGGTTGTCGGACATGCATGGTCAAAACAACACCGTATACAATGGTCGAAAGCAAACATTATTCATAAATAAACCCACAGGAAGAAAAAATAATTTAAGAACATGAAACAGTTCTAAACAACCAGAATGTATTTAGCAAGTTTAGTGTTGACATTTCGAATATCTGGCAAGCATAGTTAAGGGTAAAATCGTCCAAGCTTCGGTAAACCATGAGTAGTATATAGTATATAAGTTAAAACTTTAAAAGTATATTCTAGGTATCACTTAAAGCGGTTGGAGTCCATTACCAATTGAAACGTTAGGTAATAATTAGGGTTGCGTTGATACCGGTTCTTAGTATTGGCCGATACTTACTAAATTCCGATACAAGCCGACACCTAAATTTTCAGATACAAATGTATCCGATTTCAGATACTGGTTTTTTTTCGTGCCTTTACGCAGGTTCAAGCTATAATGCAATTAAACTATTACCTTGAAATTTATTGATAATTTACCAAATATTTAATTTATTTGGCATATTTTTCAATCCTTAAAACAGTGCAATTTTTATAAACCAATATAATAAATATAAATAGGAAAAAATAGAAATACATACAAAAATTATACCGGTAAAAATATAAAGTATACCAGTTATATAGAATATTATGCAGATTATGCTCCGAAGTGGGCTATTCGAATTTTTGGAAAAAAAAAATATTGGTTTTTTAAACATAGTTCCTTTAGTTTTAATGATAGAAAGTTTTTTCAAAAATAATTTTTGTAGGGTTTTTTAAAAGTTTTAAGGCTATGTGAATTAAATTCCCTTAGTTTTAAAATGGGATGGGTTTAAAGGGCTCGAATAAGGCGGTGCTCGCTCGTAAATAGAGGCTTTAAACGGTCATATCTTGCCAAATATTTTTTGTACAAAAAAAATCTAAGAAACCATAAATTTTTGTAATTAAAAAAGCTACCAGTCGGTACCAAAGCATTTTTTTCGTATCTTCAGTATTGTTGAAGTTATTTTGAAGAAAATGGCAATTTTTACGAAATTGCGGAAAATCGTTTTTTACTTTAAGCTTCAATTTTTTAAAAATTAAGCGTTTTAAATTGGTCAAACTTCTAAGATGTATTAATAATACATATATAAAAAGAATCGCAGAAGGGTAAAGATCAATTTTAATTAGGAGGGGAATTAGGGGGTTGTTTGTAATGATCTTTTCGTAGAAAAAAGTATTCGATAACATGTTACTATGTTCCAATTTTTTGAATCATTCAATTCAATTTAAATGTTTTATAAGCGGTTGTTGTTATGATTGTTATAATATTGTTTTTATAAACGTAACTGGGGGTGGGGGCTCATTCACGAATTCGCCTGGGGCCCCAGAGGTCCTAAGTTCGGCCCAGGCTATTTTAGGTAAATAATAATAATAAACATAATTTTATTGGCGTTTACCCTAATATAGTTTATGTTCATAATATTTTTTTATTTAACATCTGAAATATTTGCTTTACACATTTGTTGTTTTTTTCTTCGCAAATTTTATAAACATGTGACATAGTGACTGGCTGAAAAAGTATTTAAAATTTTAAAAACATTTCAAGAAGCTATAAAAACAATAAGTGATGATTCTGCTTCTTTAGCTGATATTTTTCCACTAACTATGTGCATCGAAATTGTTTTATAACATTATTTAGAAGTAGAAGGTGTAAAATCTCTCTCAAAGGAATTATAAGTAGGAATGAAGAACTGCTTCAGTTTTATGAGACAGAATAATCTTTTTTTAATTACTACCGTCTTAGATCCTCGTTATAAAGCTGGATTAAGTACTTCCCGAAGAAAAAGATGAGGAAAAAGTTATTGTAAAGATAATTGATGTCCTTACTTTTAAACTGTTTAATATTTTGTTGTAATTTTGACTATTTTAAGTGTAAATATAAATAAATAAAAACGCTATTTTAAAAAACAAGTTTTTATCTAAATTTCAGTTACTTAAGAGTGTATTTACGCTACACCTTAGGGGTCGGACAAAAGGACGTGGATACGATGGGCGGAGACTAACAAACTCCCACTACCACAATTTTCGTATAGCCGCATTAAAAATATTATATTTTATTTAGGTTTTTCCAAATTCGGTGTATCGTTGCGATGTTGTTTCCGATTGCAAGCCTACAGGAGATAACGTTTTTCGGTAACTATTTTTCACTTAAATGACATAAATTATACACCATTTTAAAGGTAAGGAAACAATCTATGCCTCTGCTGCAGCGGATTTTTGAAATATTAGTCAAGTTAAAAGAAAATAGTATCTAAACATAACCGATTTTAGGGTGACTTTCACTCAAGGAAATATTAAAAACTAAATCTAAATTTAAAAAACTATTACAGCAGAAGCCTACATTTAAGTGTTGGCTTTCATATAGTTTTTAAAAATTATCGATAACTTATACCGTTTTTGAGAAAAACATTATGCCCCAAACCCCAAATCGGATCCAATTTTCGCGGCGCAAATGGACTCTTAAATACATTATCGGTATGGAAGTTAAAGGTAACAGAGCATCGGTAACGGTATCTGAAATGTGGTATTGACACAGCCCTTGTACTAATTAACAATAAGGACAATGGAAATCCAAGATTTAAGTGTTATTGCTACCAAAGTAGTGATTGTTTCTAGAGCTTAACCTGGCTTTAAATTGATTTTTTGTTAAAGAAATATGTAAAAAAACAAAATGGGATAATAATCAATAATGTACATTATATTATTTCTATAAAATAAAAAACTAAATAAATGCTGTATTTTTTAAAAGTACTAGAAATGATTAATTAGTAGATACGTACATGTTAAGATAAAACTTGAGCACATCTTATTTTAATCACGCACATATTGTGTGATATAATTTTATAAAATAATGTAATCAGTACAAGCCTTAAACTTGTTCATATATTGCGCAATAATAAATTAACAAAATTTTACTTTGTTTCAAAGGTTTACATATAATGTCAAGACTCCAAAAGTACGCGCTCGCAATGCAACCAAATTGTAGATTTTTGTATTCGAAAAAAGTATACCACGCTAAAGAAGATAAGTTCTCTAAAAGACCGGTCACAAATGTCACCTTGTATACACCTCAAACCATTTTAAGGAAGTCGCTCCCTGTGACCTGTTTTTAAGCATTTTCGAGATTTTTTTTGACGAATAATAAAAAGATAGAACTTTGGGGTTTTTATTATTTATTTACTACTATTTAAAGATTATATAAACCAAATTTTAAATAAAAATCTTTATTAGAACGAAAGTTGTACCACTCTACAAACACCCGCTTCGAAAAAAAGACGCTTACTTCCTCCACGATTTTGACTGATTGGCTTATCTAAAAGAAAAAAAATCATCATTTTAATCTAAAAGCCTGAATGCATGGCATGAACTAGAGTCAGTTGAAAATATTAAAAATTGGATGTTTGGCAGACTGCTAAAAAAAACTTTCAAATTTCATATTTTTTTTGTATTTTTTCGTTACGAAAAAATAGAAATACTTAGAATTTTTAGATGATTTTAGGTCATTCCGTGCATTTACATGTGCTGAGTCTGCCTTATGAATTTTAAGTGAATCGGTTAAACCGTTCTTGAGTTAAAATGAGGCAAAGTTCAAAAACACAGTTTTGAGAAAAACGCCTTTAAAGTTTCAAGTACGGTTAAAACTATGAAAATTTTAACTATCAATCTGCGATGCCATAGAGCACTTCTTCTTCTGTCTCTTAAATTTTTTCTAAGTAGATTGCTCTGCTTTTGGTCTAATTGTGGCATTTTTACGTCACTCGTGCGCAGCATGAAGCGCACGATGCGCCCGTTATCATGATCGTTTACATATTTATGCGCATCTGCTTCTGCTAACTGCTGTATCTCTATAACAACTTCAAATTTTGGTAAATTACTTTACCAGCATATTCTACACATGTTAAGAAATCAATTTATTCAAAAAATGATTTTTTAAACCATCACACGGTGCGATCCCACATACTAATCTAGATATCCAGTAATCCGAACGCACAATTGTCTCAATGATAATCCAGTTGCACTTTGATAATCCGAGTGCACTTGGGGATTATCGCGTTGAAACCTTACAAATGGTACTTATTTACTTAGCCTGCTGCGGTAGCCTCGTAATATTGTGTAATATTTTGAGTGTGTCTTAAGGAAAGCACATAACTTTAGGTCTGTGGTTTGGTATCTAAGCAGCTGATACAAATATTGAAACACTACATACATAAATATATATCGCATATATTATAAAATGCACTTATGCACTTTGAGCATATTCTTCAATAATCCAGATATTTCACTAATTAGGATACATCTCTTGCATTAAATTCTTTGGAAAAAAAAGTTGTATTGTATTTCAAGCTAAATAAAAATTGTCATATTTATCTTAAAAAGAAATATAATAAAAAACAATATACCAGCTTTTTAAATAAAAAGGTAGTACACTGTTTTAAAATAGTAAGGGTAAGAAGTCTACACACAATGGTGATAAAGAAAGTCTCAGGTAAATTTGACTGTAATCTCCATATTGCACAATATCCAAAAACGCTTTAAACACTAAGGTTCGATGTTAAACAATTGTCTTATACTTTTCCCAATACACCCACGTTCGGTTGCAAGCTTTCATGGACTGTTTCAGGATAGAATAAGATCTTCGTCGCGGCGTCGTTTTAAAATATCTACAGTAAGTATTTATTTTACATTTTCCCAAATAATTTGCTTTAAAAAAGTTTTTAATGCATTTTATATTCTAAAAAAGTATATACACCTTATAATCAAAATCAATAAAATCTAAAATTACTTTTTGAACCGCACATATGAATAATAATACTAATAATAATTAAGCGTTTATTGCCGTGTTTATAAAATTAATTTATAAATTAATAAATAGAATTGCCTTGATTTAATTTTATTAAAAATTAATATTTATTAAAAAATTATCTAAAATGATAAGAGTTATAAAATATGATGGAGTATATTATTAATATAATAACTAAACAAAGACAAAAGGGATTCAAGATAAATATTTCGTTGGAAAGAAACCACAAAAAGTATTTAGTGTCATTCAGGAATATGGGTGAATTTTTTCAGAATTTTTGCATAAGTCTGAAAATTTTTTTATTTAGCCATTTTTACAGAGGTCCGAAAATGTATCCAAAAATTCTAAAAAAGGTTATCCGTATTTCTTAAATGATTCGAAAATAAATCAAATTTATCCTGCACGTTTTATGAGTCCGTCCCACTGCGTTGTTACTCCTAAGCCCACAAAGTTTTACTCTGACGTTAATACAGACAAATCAGTAGAAAACTACTAAAGTCAAAATGGAGCCAATTCTGCACAAACATTATCATCGCCTTGAAATTTAGAGCCTTTCTTTCCCGAATAAGTAAATTTTGACTACGAAATTAAAAAACTATTATTTTTGTTTATGTATTGTCAATTTTCTCACGTCACTGAGACTTGGGAGCCATCGATTTCGCTTCTATGGGAAATAAACAGCCGAAGTCCCTTCGTCCCAACACAATATTCTTATTGGGATGCCGGCGAGGCCCATTCAATTATATGCCTGTCGACGGCCGCACGAGATAATTTACTATTTCAATTTTTTGTTTCCTTTTTCAGTTTTCCACATGTCGAAAAATATATATATTTTTCTTACGTTATATTGTTTAATATTTTTAAAACTAGAAGTTTTAGGAATCCTGCTAAATTTATTTAGATTAGGGGTTAAAACCTATTATATTGAATTGATAGCCAAACAAAAAAAAAACGGCAAACATAGCTTTTTCCCGTTAATATATTTTTTTTTATCTGGGGACAGTCTACGAAGGCTGATGCCTAAGTACTATCGTACCGTGGGTGTCTTAAGTGTGGTGAGAGGGAGTTGGTTCACACGGGACTTAAATATTTGGAGATTGGGAGGAGAAGGAAAACTTCTGCGGGCAGCAGGTTCCATAGTCTTGACACTCTAGGGATGAAGGAACGAAGAAAGCGGGAAGTTCGGGGCCTCTCCAATTGAACTGTAAAAGGAATTATACTGGCCAACTCCTCTGAGCAGAAGCCGTGAAAATACCTTTAGAAGAGCGACAGATCCTCTACAGCTCCACGGTGGGCAACAAGAGGAAGCCTTTCTGTGCGCGTGGGATCATTAATAAGACGAACAGCTCTTCTTTGAATGGAGTCCAAAATGCTAAGTATTGTAGAGGACGCCATTCCCCAGACATGAGAACAATTTTCTAGAGAGGGTCTGATTTGGGATACATACAGAGTATACATATAGATTGGAAGAAGATAAATACTTTCTGACTCGAAAGAGGAATCCAAGCTTTTTTGAAGCTGCCAAGGCTATGGATGTAATGTGCTTGTGTCAGTTGGGGTTATTCTCAAAAGTAACGCCGACAAGATTAAACAACTCTTTGTTTTGCAGAACTTGGCCGCTCATAGGTAACGGATAAGCATTGGCAGACTTTTTTCGCGACAGCAAACATGACTGTGTTTTCGAGGCATTAAACTAAACAAGATTTTTGGCGCCCCAATCCAAGATAAGTCTTAGGTCTTGTGAAAAAGATATCTGCATTGACCTGCGCTTGTTTTCCAAATCAGAATTACATGGTGGCTTAAGAAATCGGATACTAGAGTGGAGGATACTATCGTAAGCAAAACTATAAATGCGATTGATTGTGGAAGAAAGAAGATCGTTAATGTGTAGAAGAAACAGCGTGGCTGCGAGCACTGGGCCCTGGGGCACTCCAGCATTAATTTAGTAGAAGCTGGAAGAATGGCCATCTACAGTAACTGATATACGTCGATTAAAAAGGAAACTGGACCTGATCGAAAGCTTTGGATATGTCAAGAGCAATGATCTGGGACTCACCAAGAAACTCAAGGGACTTGTTCCAGTTGTGTGAGACAAAGGAAAGAAGATCATCTGTGGATCTTCTGAGACGGAATCCATACTGTCTATCATGTAAGATCTTGTGTTTTTCCAATATGTTGTTTAATATTTGGTCGTTACTTTCGTAAGTGTTAAAACGAATAATTAACAAATAAAAAAAAGGACCTGGTAGCGTCGAACAACAATGACATTTGTCAGACACTAGAACCGTGCACATTTCATTTGTTAAAAATGACATCAGTCAATATATCATCGATCAAAATTGCCATTTGTAAAAATGGCATCTGCTAAAAAGTGAAAAATTACATTTGTTAAAACTGCGTGTACATTTGAGCCCTTAAAAACTCCTGTTAATCATATTTTTTTAAATCGGCTAGAATTAACCCTTTATTTTTTATACGAGATTCTATTGCAGGATAACAAGCATTTAAAATTGAACTATAAAACTTTTCCGCGAAACAAGCGGTAAACCAGACGTTTTCACAACATTGATCGACAGAAGCGACCGGGACTAAGTTCCAATATTACATTTTGAGTAAAAGCGGAGTAAATAAACTATCATATTTTAATTTTTTTATTTAAAAAGTAAAATACTATAATCCGTTTATCTTCGCTTGTCAAAAACACATTAAGGAAAAGCGAATTGCATTGGTTTACAAAGTCAGTAACTTTAGTTACAACAATAATAAAAATTTAAAAAATATATTGCAAACGATAATAAACGGGTTTTAGAGCTTTAACCCATTTTTTTATGAGATGTTTGATTTGTATTTGTGGTAATTGCGATTTACTTTGACGGTGGTATTACTCTTTACACTTATTATGTTGCATATTGAATTGATATTAAACCGATTAATCTTAAATTGAAATAAAGAAACAAGGTGGATTTTCTTTAATTTTAAAGAACGATTAAAATATATAAAAAAAGAAAAGAAATAGGTAACCGTACCGAAAGCCTGGGAATCCGGGATGAATGGTTAGCAGTTGGGGATTTAGGTGACCGGTGGCCAGCTACCCCTTATGAGGGAGCACTCTTCGTACCAAATTAAAAGTTTTATACTAGATACTTCAAGCTTTCTATACTTCACGTAATCCAGGTTCCCTCAGTATAACTGCTCCATATCATAGAGGCCCCAAATATAACAATTGTTTGTTCCAAACAACTTTTTTAATTTCTTTTCCAGTTTCTTTAATATTTTTGATGGGTTCTTGCTTTTGGTTAGGAGAGTTATATTGGCTCAAGTGGTCAAAACCCATGTATACTTTGTCACGATATGTGTGTGGCATATTATTATTTGTTATAAAAATTTGATAATTTGTTCCAAATTTGATGACTTTTCTCCAGGAATACATTTACCAGCTGTTATTCTTTTAACTGGTTACAAAATTTTTTTTTTATATATTAGTGTCTTTTTAGTTAGTAAATAAACTTAAAAAAAAACACTGAAAAAATTACAAAGAGCAAATAATCAAAGGGTACAAAAATTTCATTTCTAATAAGCAGCCCTTGTTATTCAAAGAAAAAATATATATTTTCTTATTTCTTCAGTAACCATCAGACATCGGACCTATTATCCTTTAAAAACTAAAACAAAAAGAGCACAAACAACGCGGCTTTCAGGCTATCTGGAAAGAAAATACGGAAAAGGCGGATACAATAAGGATAGCTGTGGCTCGGGTTGGCCCCTCGGGAATTGAAAACTCATTACAGTCGTCTTTGACCCCGCGACCATGTGCCACCCGGGAGACAGTATCAAACTTGAAAGAACTACGCCACTAGGATATAGGTGGGGTAGTTTCAGTAGCGGTGCGCAACATTGTTTTTTGTGTTATAATAATATTACTAAAAGATATTTTATACTATGGGTAAAAAGCATTCAGTATGTTAATCATAAAATTAGGATTTATAAAATGTATATAATTTATAAATAAAAGCCAGGGCAAGGTTAAACCATTTCACGGCCACCAATACAAAATGCGTAACATTTATATTATTATAAAATAGAGAAAAAGAGTATAAATAGATAATCCCACCGATAGTCAAGAGTTCTGGAAGTAAACAGTAAAGAGTTGAAAGTTTAAACGGCCAGCAGTTGGAGACCTGAAGCCAGAGGCAGCGCAGCCTCCTGGGCTTCCATTATCTTTTATACCAATCCTACCACTAGTCTTGTTCTTTCTATAAGTCTGTATAACCCCGACACGGGTTGGTTGATATATTCCTGTGGGCTTATTTTCGGTTGCCCAAATAATGCCTGCATCTTGTGATTCAACGCTTCACATTCGCACAGTATGTGGTAGGCTGTTCCTTTTCCCTCATCGCACATTCTGCAACTTGGGTCCCCATTGCATGAGCATATCTTGTGTAGTCTTTTCCTACTTTGTCTGAGTAGTTCTTCCTTCGTTCTTTTGAATGGGCCCTTTATGAAGCCTTTTCCATGTCTTATTCTACTGATGCTGACTGAACCAGTATTCCTCGTGTTGGTTTCGGATCTATTCCCTAGTTTGCCCTCGTGCTGTGGTATTGGTCACTCCAAGGGCAGGTTCTGGTCAAAGTATGGTGTGGATGATCCCTATCTCGCTAGCTCATCCGCTTTTTCTATGCCTCCTATTCCCGAATGTCCCAGTGTTCACAGGAGATTTACCCTGTTGCGTTCTCCAGTACTTCCAGTTCTTCTTGGCATTTCCATGTCAGCTTGGACGTTACCTTAAGGTTTTCTAGTGGCCCTAGTGATGCTTGGCTGTCTGTTATTATACAGATTCGCTTGTTTTTATAAACTCCTTCTGTTGTTTTCTTTTGCACTGTGCAGTAAAGCATATATATCCAGTTAAAATACAAAACTGTGTGTTCCTAGTGGAATGGAGAATTGTGACTTCCTCCTTTCACCGTACACGCCCGCTCCAGTTCCCTGCTAGGTTTTGGATCTATCTGTGTACCAGATGCTTTCTTTAAATGTGCTGGGCAGATTGGGTTGTTGCCATTTACTTCGATCTGGAATTTTCACATCGAAGTTTTTGTTACCGGGTGCTACAAGTATTGTAAATATAAATCTTCTATAGATCACGGGCCACCAATTTTTTCAGTAAGGTGCCATAAATCGTTAAAGTCCCAATTAAGTGTCATGTAGTATTAATAGTGCCCCGCAGTATAATGTGCCAAAAGAAGTGGATTAATAATATACATTGCCCCAAGTGTTGTAACCCCAGTATACATCATCACATATAGTTGAGGCACAAAGAAGATGTACCTCCCACATGGGCATAGCTAACTGCTGGCCCCTCAAACCTTAACTCTTAATTGTTTACACCCCGGACTCTCGACTATCGGTACGGTTACCTATTTATACTGCTTTCTTTGTTTTAAAGCATTTTAACCTTTATCTACAGGCAACCATATTGAACGTAAAATCGTGACCCCTCCTTGTATAGGGGACCCTGAAATGAAAACCTTGCCTTGGCTTTTATATACTGTTCTGGACTTGTTTTATTTTCTTCATATATGTTGAATGCTTTTTACCTATAGTTTAAAGATTTGCCAGTTTTGTAGGTACTTTGGTTGGTCAGAAATAGTGATGGGATAATTCGAAATAAAAATAATCGATAATCCGATTATTGAAATAACCGCTATCATGTTATTCAGTTTTAAATTTTTTTTTTGATTTAAATTTTATTTTTCGTATTCAAATTAAATCTGAATAACCGCTATCATGCGATTATTCAGATTTAATTTTTTTGATTTAAATTTTTTTTTTCGTAATTCAAATTAAATCTGAATAATCGAGATAGCGGTTTTTTAAATAATCGGATTATCAATATTTTTAATTCGAATTATCCCATCACTATTTCTGACAACAAATACCTACAAAACGTGGCAAATGTCTAATAAAGAGTCCAACAAACAAGACGTAGAGTCAATAATTATTTATTGAATCTACGAATGAATGAATAAATATTTTACATTGTTAAATAGAAGTGTTTTTGGTATTTCTTTCTCGTTTGGAACAGCAAAAATTTCTTTAAATCGCAATATTATGAATAATTTTGATGTTGTCTATATTAATCTGTTGTTGTTAATAAGTTGTTGGTATATTTAATCTTTTTGAACAACCTTTATAATAAACTTTGTGCTCTTTATATTATTTTACTATTTAAATCAGATTATGTTTATTACCAATGTTAAAGGTAAATAATTTTTAAAACTGGTATAAATTGTAGAAAAATATTTTTTAATTTATAGTAACTTTGTGTAAATCCAACAGGACTTGGATACAAACTGACATATACTTGATTGGATTTTAAGGTAATTTTTTTTGTTTTTTGGTTCTTGTTTTTTGTCTTAAGCTTTTGTCTTAATTTCTTTGCAAAAAAGTAAGTAACGAGTACTAAAAGTAGTAAAAAATCTGCAAAAAAGGAGTATTTGAAAGTTAAAAGCCAAAAAACAACAGATGAAACCTACATTTGATCGACCTTATGGACATAAACGTAGTCTTCGCTAAATAAATTGTGTATACACTCTACAGAAAAAGTGGATCGTTTTTAAGAAAGAGCGAGCTAAAATTAAGTCTTAGTGGATAAACACAAAAATAAATAAAATATTTACATTTGTAAATCTTAGATTTTATAATCTGATCAATTATTGGATTACGAAATATTGGGATTAACCGATAAGATATGGATAATTTCTACTAAATTGGAAATTCTATTACCTCGGGTAAGATTAACAACAATTAAAATATCGCAAAAATACTAATCCTAAATGGATATTTTACTCTTTAAGTCACTAAAGAAAGAACTCTATTTCCGTAAAAGTTCATTTTAATGCTTAATAATTGTACCTTTGAGATATACAAAGCTTAAAGTCAAATTAAAAAGCAACCGTGTGCTTTATTCTTTTAAAAAATTACAGCACATAGCAACAGTTAAAATTAGATATATTACTTTTTCGTAAAAGTCAGTTGTGACTGTTCTTTGTATTTTTGAGTGTTATGACCCCTTATTAAATCCCAAATAAAAAGTAAACATGCTCTTAGTTCCTTTAAGCCTGTTAAAAAAACCTACAACACATATAAACATTTAGATAGATTACTTTTTCGTAAAGAAAGTTGTAAATGTTTTTTACATTATTAAGTGATATGAAACTTTATTAAACTCCAATCAAAAAATTAACATAAGCACACAAATAGGTGTCCATTACTTGTCACTTGATTCATTAAAGAGCGGAGGCTAATTTTTTACAAATTATAAAAATAAAAACAAATATTCCTGACCTAAGAAAATTTTTATTACATTAAATATAAATGTTAATGTTTAATAGCAAAATTGATCAGACCTATTTTTCCACCACCACATGTGCGTCATATGGAATAAAAAGTAAAAGTGGTGGGGGCGGTGGAAGCACTTTACAAATTCCTTTTTGTTTTTTATAAAAATATATAATATGCAGCATGCTTGCCATTTTTTTATGCTAACAGTGCTATTTCCTAATGAAATTGAAAATGGCATGCAAAACAAAATGACAAAAAGTTTTGGTTTTAGTGATGAGCAAAGCAAGACCAAGACCAAAACCGGGCTAGTCTTGGTCTTGGTCTTGGTCTTGCAAGCCTGGTCTTGGTCTTGGTCTTGCACCACCCGGTCTTGGTCTTGGTCTTGGTCTTGCTGCAAGAGTCATGCAGGTCTTGCTTTTTTTTGATGGTAATAATTTAAACTAAGTAATATTGAATAAAATATACATTTTTAATACTTAAAAATAAATAAAGATGGAAACTATATTTTCTGCATTAAAATTATAAAATATGCCAATTTTAACCTTACACGTACGTTTGAATTATTTGATTAAAAAGCATATTTTAAATGTAGGAGTTTATTTATTTATGCTTAATTTTTAGTTGAATTAAGACACAACCTGTTTTTATACATTTAGTGGCACAATAAACATTTTGGTGATAAAAATTATTTAAATTTTCTTTAAAGAAGCATATAAAATTAAAAGAAATACAAAACTATGTACTGTGTGAGCAGAAAAATAAAACTTTTTATTTCAACTAGATATGAAATTTTCGTGAAAATGATTCTAATATATGTTAACATTGGTTTCTGATTAAAAAAAAGTTATTCAAAAATCTCTTCAGTTCATGTGAACTTTTTATCTTTAAATCAGTCAAACATTTGCCGTACAAAGTTTGTACAAATACTTTATAAACATCCTGCATAAACAAGGTGGCTCAATACTGTGACAAAACTCGATATCTCCAAAACCAATTCGTCTGGTGAAAAAAAGAATATGAAAAAATTATAAAAAAAGGACGTAAAATGTGATTTTTTTTCTATTCCAGAATTTTTCAAAGAATCCACTGCCACTCAAGAAAACTCCCTTATTTTTAGCTTTTAACCCAAAATATGAAATTTATGACAAAACATCCATTAAAAAATCAGCACCCTGTATATTATGCTGTAAAATTGTTAAACTGTCATATAGAAACAATGTCAACATGGAATGGTTTTTAAATATAATTTTCGGTTTTGATAAAAATGACGTCATTATTATTCTTTTAGCATTGTTGTTCATTTTACGTCAAAACCGGAAGTGGTATTCAAAATCCATTTGTATAAAAAATTTTTCTATATGACATGAATTTTTTAATAATTCCTCTCTTTTACATTTATATCTTAGTTTTCAGAAGCAATCTTATGGTGTCACTTTTTTACAGTATAGAACAGAAATAATGTTTTTATGGATTTTGATAATTTTGGTCCACCCTGTAAATAGTATCACTTAGCTAATTAAAAAAAAAACATTTGGAATATGAAAGTTATTTTCAGCTTCTATAACTTTTGTATCCCTAGCTTTTCTCTGTCGTGAACGGTTTCGGAGATATCGTGCTTGGTCGAACCATTAAATCACAATCCTATTATTTTTGAAATTGAATTTGAAATGTTATTCATTATTCATAATCGTTGTTAAAGAACTGTATAAAATAACAGTGATTTATTTAATTATTATTTTATTAAAGAAACCTGTTACTCATTAAATAATCGCATTTTGGCAGTTCTCGCCACATTTTTTGTCATTTCTGTATGAAATACCTCTGTATATTGAATAAAAAATTGAATATTATAATATTTTTAAAAAAGTTGCAGAAGTGCAAGAGTCTTGCAGGTCGGTCTTGGTCTTGCATAGTCTTGCACCCCTCGGTCTTGGTCTTGCATACCCCGGTCTTGGTCTTGCATACCCCGGTCTTGGTCTTGGTCTTGCAAGCGAAAAGGCGGTCTTAGTCTTGGTCTCGGTCTTGGTCTTGCTGCAAGACCAAGACCAAGACCGCAAGACCAAGACCGGTCTCGCTCATCACTATTTGGTTTTTTAAATACGTTGAAAACAGGAATTACTTTATTCTACATTTTTAATATTTTGTACAGCACATACGTGGATGCCATTTTTATTGTGAACCAAAATTAATATTCTTTATAGAATAACAAAATGGTTTGTAAAAGAAAGTAACAAAAATTTTCAATGTTTGTTTAAACTTTTTAGTTTAAGTTGCTAAAGATTTGCAAAAGATTCTCTCGTAATTTTCTACCTTTGTTCCAACGGGCGGTGTATGCCAATTTTCCCAGACTATTCTTATGACAAAAACTTCAATCCTTTTCTTTGGCAATGCAATTCCGAATCATCTATTTGCCAAACAATTTGCTGCCAATTCTACGCTTGATCCTCCTATTAATCTTCCCCTTCCAACAGTTGTCCCTCTTTCTCATAAAATGTCCGATATAATCTTTAAAGTCAAACAGATCAAGCGTATTCTTTCTTCTCTTAATACTAAAAAATCGTCTGGGCTGGATGGCATACCAGCAATCGTCTTAAAAAAATGTGCTCCCGAGCTTGCACCCATCTTAACTCGCCTCTTTTGAATCTCTTACGACACGGGCAATTTCCCGGAGAGTTGGAAAGCTGCACGTGTGCAACCTGTCCCCAAAAAAGGATCCAAAAGTCTCCCTTCCAACTATAGACCTATATCTCTTCTTTCAGTTGTTTGCCAAGTAATGGAAAAATTCATTAATTCCCAAATCTTAAGGTATCTGGAAAAACATAAGATCTTACATGATAGACAATATGAATTTCGTCACAGCAGATCCACAGCTGATCTTCTTTCCTTTGTCTCACACAACTGGAACAGTCTCTCACAACAAGTCTCTTGAGTTTCTTGGTGAATCCCAGATCGTTGCTCTTGACATATCCAAAGCTTTCGATCAGCTCTGGCATGATGGGCTTCTTAACAAACTTCCTTCTTACGGTCTTCCACCTAAGCTTTGCTCTTGGCTTTCCAGTTTCCTTTCTAATCGACGTATATCAGTTAGTGTAGATGGTCATTCCTCCAGCTTCTACCAAATTAATGCTCGGGTGCCCCAGGGCTCAGTGCTGGCACCCACGATGTTTCTTCTACACATTAACGAACTTCTTTCTTCCACAATCAATCCCATTCACAGTTTTGCTGACGATAGTACCCTCCACTCTAGTATTCAATTTCTTAAGCCACCGTGTAATCCTGATTTCGAAAACAAGCGCAGGTCAATGCAGACACACACACAAGACCTCAAACTTATCTTGGATTGGGGCGCCAAAAATCTTGTTCAGTTTAATGCCTCGAAAACACAGTCATGTTCGCTGTCACGAAAAAAGTCTGCAAATGCTCATCCCCTACATATGGGCGGCCAAGTTCTGCAGAACAAAGAGTCGTTTAATCTTGTCGGCGTTACTTTTGAGAATAACCTCAACTGGCAAAAATACATTTTATCCATAGCTTCGGCAGCTTCAAAAAAGATTGGATTTCTCTTCCGAGCCAGAAAATATTTCTCTTCTTCCAATCTGTACACTCTGTATGTATCCCAAATCAGACCCTCTTTAGAATATTGTTCTCATGTCTGGGGAATGGCGTCCCCTACAACACTTAGCATTCTGGACTCCATTCAAAGAAAAGCCGTTCGTCTTATTCATGATCCAACGCTCACAGAAAGGCTTCCTCTTCTTGCCCACCGTCGAGCTGTAGGGATCTGTCGCTCTTCTATAGGTATTTTCACGGCTTCTGCTCAGAGGAGTTGGCCAGTATAATTCCTTCTCTGGCAGCTCCCAACAGAGCAACACGTAGTGCAACTTTTATGCATCCTTTTACAGTTCAGTTAGAGAGGCCCCGAGCTTCCCGCTTTCGTTGTTCCTTCATCCCTAGAGTGTCAAGACTATGGAACCTGCTGCCCGCAGAAGTTTTTCCTTCTCCTCCCAATCTCCAAAAATTTAAGTCCCGTGTGAACAAACTCCCTCTCACCACACTGAAGACACCCACGGTACGTTAGTACTTAGGCATCAGCCTTCGTGGACTGTCCCAAGATAAAAAAAATCCAAATTTACTTTTTTTCAACTTCTAGCAACTATTTTGACCCTTTGTGCAATTGCTAAATGCATGACATTCCTTACTTAAATTATTTAATTATACCTTATGTTCAGATGGCCTGCAATTTTCATTACGACGTGCTTGCGAGCTGCTGTCAAATGCCCTATGTTCTTTCTTATAAGGGGTTAACTAGCAACCCTTAAAATGACATGTGAAGTAAAATTATTTTACCTGAGCTGTCATCATTTCATTTTCTATGTATAATGCTTAATTTAATCATATAATTGATTTAATCATTATCAAATATTAAAGGTAATTGTCGCCAATACTACATAATATTGACAAATATGTCTGAGTGGGTGATTATCTAAAAGTGCCTAGGTAATTCCCCCACACTCATATTTTAGGCCTTAAAGGATTTTAGGAATTGTCGTATTCGATTAATTATCGTGTACGATAAATTTTTGGCTTTAACTAACCGATTTATTACAAAGTAGGAAAAACTTCGCATAACAGTAGGGTTGCTAACAAGGCAGGATAACCTAAGAGGACACCTACACAAGATAGGCTCGTACAATGGTGACCCAAGTTGCAGAATGTGCGACGAGGGGAAGAAACAGCCTACCATATACTGTGCGAATGTGAAGCGTTGAATCACAAAAGACAGGCATTATTTGGGCAATCGAAAATGAGCCTACAGGAATATATTAACCAACCAGTCTCGGGGTTATACAGACTTGTAGAAGGAACAAGACTAATGGGAGGATGGTATAAAAGATAATAGGAGATTAGGCACAAAAAGCCCAAGAGGCTGCGCTGCCTCCGGTAGTAAATCAAGACGGTTTCTAGGAAGAAGAATAAGAAGAAAAACCGATTTATTCTGGACTGCTTGTATTTGGGCGGGGGGCACCCAAAAAGTGTTTTCCTTGAGGCCAATAGCATCTAGTGTATATTTGGTATGGGTTTCATGTCTTAGTTTTTGGATAACAAAGTTAAAAATCCTAAAGTCGCCACTGAATATGAATTTGACATGTTAAGCGTAAAGGTCTTGCTGAATGTCACAATATTTTTGTAGGTCAATATATTTTTTAATGTTTTCGTTATAAAATCTTGTAAGTCGAATAATAAAGAATGGATTATTCTTTAAATTACCTATTCATCGTTAAATTGACATGTTTGACGCATGTCACATCAAAAATGTCCCAATTCTCAAAATTTTCGAAAATAAAAAAGTTGTAGGCTAGGCTATAATGAAACCACCAACTAGGGCCATGGAGGTAATTATTCTTAGTCTCACACTTTTTGGTATATTTATGAAGGAGGTCGGAGGTTTTGACGGCTATGTTGTGCCTCTTTCCCTCCGCACTGTTGGTAGTGATGAGCAAAGCAAGACCAAGACCAAGACCGGGCTAGTCTTGGTCTTGGTCTTACAAGCCTGTCTTGGTCTTGCAAGCCGAAGGAAGGTCTTGGTCTTGGTCTTGCACCACCCGGTCTTGGTCTTGGTCTTGCTGCAAGAGTCTTGCTGGTCTTGCTTTTTTGGTAGTAATAATTTAAACTAATTAATATTGAATAAAATATATTTTTAATACTTAAAAATAAATAAAAATGGAAACTATATTTTCTGCATTAAAATTTTAAAATATACCAATTTTAACCTTACACGTACGTTTAAATTATTTCATTAAAAGCATTTTTTAAATGTAGGGGTTTATTTATTTATGCTCCATTTTTAGTTGAATTAAGACACAACTTGTTTGTATACATTCAGTGGTATATAGAAATATTTTAGTGATAAGAATTATTTAAATTTTCTTTGAACAAACATATAAAATTAAAAGAAATACAAAACTATGCACTGTGTAAGCAGAAACAAAAACTTTTGATTTTAACCAGATTTTAAATTTTCGTAAAAATGTAATTTGTAAACATTGGTTTCTGAGCCAAAAAAAAGTTATTCAGAAATCTTTTTAGTTTATATAAACTTTTTTTCTTTAAATTAGTCAAACATTTGCCGTACAAAGTTTGTACAAATACTTTATAAACATTCTGCATATACAAGGTGGCTCAGTAGTGTGACAAAGCTCGATATCTCCAAAACCGTTCATTATGGTGAAAAACTGAATATACAAAAATTATAGAAAAAAGGGCGTAAAATGTGATTTTTTTCTATTCTAGAATTTTCCGAAAAATCCACTGCCATTCAAACATTAGTAATAAGAAAGTTATTTTCTTCTATAACTTTTGTACCCCTAGATTTTCTCTGTCGTGAACGGTTTCGGAAATATCGTGCTCTGTCGGACCGTTGAGTCACAATCCTATTATTTTTGAAACATGTAATTAAATTTACT
The DNA here is from genome assembly GCA_019359885.1 of Listronotus oregonensis. Taxonomy (NCBI): domain Eukaryota; kingdom Metazoa; phylum Arthropoda; class Insecta; order Coleoptera; family Curculionidae; genus Listronotus; species Listronotus oregonensis. The sequence continues at coordinate 20,016 of JAHBCN010003676.1, read as the reverse complement.
CATTATCGTTGTTAAAGAACTGTATAAAATAAAGTGATTCATTTAATTATTATCTTATCAAAGAAAGCTGTAACTCATTAAATAATCGCCTTTTTGGCAGTTCTCGCCACATTTTTTGTCATTTCTGTATAGAATACATCTGTATATTAAATATAAAAATTGAATATTATAATATTTTATAAAAAGTCGCAGAAGTGCAAGAATCTTGCAGGTCGGTCTTGGTCTTGCGTAGTCTTGCACTCCTCGGTCTTGGTCTTGCATACCCCGGTCTTGGTCTTGCAAGCGCAAAGGCGGTCTTGGTCTTGGTCTCGGTCTTGCTTGTGAGACCAAGACCAAGACCGCAAGACCAAGACCGGTCTCGCTCATCACTATACAGTTATAATGGCCGACGTAGGAGTGGGCGCCCAGGCGAAAGTGGACTCTATTGCACTATGTTTTGTTTTTAACAAAGCCTACAAAATTGACACAAAAGGAAAATCGAACACAAACGTGGCATGTGTGATCGATATCTACATAGACGGTTTAAAAACAAGAGAACGTACGGGATGTGGAATTTATTTAAGACCTTTTAACTTAAACATCAAATGGGCTATATGTGAGTTGGCAAGTGTGCTCCAAACTGAGCTCACAGGCATAACCATAGCTGCCAAAGAAATAAGCAGTAGGAACATTACTGATAAAGTTGTGCTTATTTATATGGATTGCAGACAGATACTACTAGCCCTAAGAAGACCACGCTACACCTCGGGTCTAGTACTAGAATGTCACAGTGCCCTTGTGGACGCTTCCAGCAGGAATGTGGTCACCCTCCGCAGGTCACGCTCACTCCAAAGGAAACCGCATCGCTGACTCGTTGGCTAGGAAGGCTACTGGAACCAAACCTTTTGGATCCAAACCTTTCGTAGGTTTGACAACATCTACAATGAAGGACCTAATCAAAAGACGCTCGTATCAGCAGATGGGATGAAATAGTAAATTGTAACTTTTCCAGGGAGTTACTAATCTATCCTAACAGAGATACAGCTAAACACTACTTGGCAATACCCTAATCATAGGTATAAATAACACTCCTTTGTGACCTCCCTGCACTCTTGTCGAAGAGAACATTCATGCTGGGCGAGTATTGGCTTTCCTTGGCCGACATTAAGAAGATTTCTCTCGACGACGTGGTCACCTACCTTAAATCACTGAGGTGGGCGACGTACTGAGTGAGGAATACGTCCCCCGGCCTACTGAGCCCTAGGTGCTGTGATGTTCGTCACCCTCCTCACTTTCAGATTCAGAAGCTATAATGAATCCAATTACGAAGTTTTGGGGAGGTTTTTTTGTAAAGCTGAGGTCAATACCTATTTTAATTACAAAGCAAACTAGAGAAACAAAAACAAACGTTTAGTGGAAGAACTCAGTAAAAAAGAACGTGTAGGAGCGCATTATACTTTTAGTTAGAAGCCTTAAATTAATGTAATCTTGCAGTGCCTAAAAACTTAGGACTTGCTTCTATTATGTGAAATTATTTATGTATAATTAAAGTTTTTTTTTTCATTTAACTCACTTTTACTCATATGGTAAACCAGCAATAACCAAAATCGCAATAAATACCCTCAAATTGTTAGCGCCCTGTGTGTACTTATGTAAGTCTTAAAATAGAAATGACCAAAGAATACATAATACGGTAGAAAAGCGATGCCATTAGGTACATCTGTTCTCGTTTGTCATTCAGACCACGAAGCGATCATTCGGTGGATGGAAACGTGGCCATTAGGACACGGGATACTAGGGATACTCACATTTCGAGGATATAGGAAGTTTTACAGGAATAAAATTTTATCGTTGTCTTGCGGAATGACAAAATCAGTTTTTTAAACCATGTTTTTTTTTAATAAATATTAACCGGTCAACAAAATTTAAACTTTTTTTTTACACACTTTTGTCATATTTTAAATTAATTACAAATCATAAATTAAATAATAATATTATAATATATATATATATATATATATATATATATATATATATTATATATATAACTTGTACAATACATCAGGTTTAACGTTTCCTTGAAAGTGTTAGACAATGGTATGGTTGTCTTTATTTGTTAATTGATACACAACGTTTTGGTAAGTGATGTTTCTTCAACCGTTTTTAAGTAATAACTGAAAAATATAGAAATAGGACCAGACGATACTTTTGTAAGTTTTATTGTGGAAAGTCTGTATACAAACGTATCAGTAAAAGAATCGTTAAACATTATCCGAGCCAAGCTTAAAAAAGATAAAGCACTAGTAGAGCGCACCACCCTGCCGCTGGATAAAATGATGGAGTTGTTAGAGCTTTGCCTCCATAGTTCCTACTTTTAGGTGAAAGATTAGTACTACGCGTAGGGTGATGGACTTTCCATGGGTTTATCGCTCTCTCCAGTGCTAGCAAATATTTATGGAATGGTTTAAGAAACACGCAATTAAAACTGCACTAATCAAACCAAAAGTTTAATTAGTGCAGTTTTAATTGGTTACGATATGTTGACGATACTTTTATTGTAATGACAAAGGGCTTAAAGGTTTCTTAAAATATCAAAATTGCCTTCGACGTTGTATCAAATTCACAATGAAGATTAGCAAAATTCGGCCATACCTTTTCTGGACGTTCTAGTCAAAAATAATAATGGACATTACAAACCTCGGTATAAAAAAAGCTACCCACACTGAACATATTTACACCAGAATTTTAATCACTCTAACGAACTCTACGTACTCTATATAACCGGGTAGTGACCTTATGTAACAGTAAGGAATTCCTGCAAGAGGAAATAAGTAATATAACTGGGGATCTTAAGCAAAACGGATACAGCGCGAGACTGGTAAAGAAAACATTCAAAAAATATTAAAATAAGACAAAAAACTCTAACTTGAACGAAACTCCACATGACCAAATAATATTTATGACAATTTCATATATTAAAGGAACTTTGGAAAAGATCCGTAGAATCGCGAATAAGTATAATATTAAAACAACATTTAAATCCCAAACCACTTTAAGTAGTATTCTAACTAAAAAGAGACCAGACAGCAATGGTTCAAACAATGACTGTATCTACCAAATTTCCTGTGAATGTGGTGAGGTATACTTTGGGGAAACGAAAAAACCACTCAAACTTAGAATTAAAGAACACAAAAACATACGGAACGAGCTAAAGCGTCAAAGTCAGGGATTGCCAAACACGCTTGGTCAAAACAACACCGCATACAATGATCGAAAGCAATTGTAAGTAACTCACTGAAAGAAAATAAAATTTAAAGAAGCTGTAATAATTGTAAACAACCAAAATGTATTTAGCAAGCCTAGTATCGGTATTCCGAATATCTGGCAGACGTTGCTGAACAGTGAATAATCGGTCAAGCTTCGTCGTTTATTAAGATAAAGTAGTTATATCTTAAATCTGAAATTTTACATTTTTAAATTTCCTTTATCTTAAATTGTAAAAAAATGTATCTATTATATTTTGGACCTCTGCTCCACCTGTCCTCTTTTTCATGGTAACCTTATAGTATTACAGGTACCTATAATTTAATATTAATAGATCTTAAAAAGAAATCTACGCATTTTCCAAAATGCTAAATAAAATTTAAGAACTTAAATCAATGATTAGCGTCATAGCCTAAATAGAATTAGAGTACATAACTTATGTATAGATTGTCCCAAATTTGATTCTCATTATTGGGATCTCGGAAACTTAAAGAGATACGAGGACGGTTAAATGTAGGCAAAGTTGTGCAATTTCATGCTGATAAAAATACCACCTTAAAAGTTTAAAAATTTTAAGTACTTCCGAAGATTTGGGGAAAAAAAGGAATATTCGTGATTTAATTTTTGTGTGTGTTATTAGATTTTTTATTACGTATTTTAAGGGCTTTTGGGATCCCAAAAGCAATTATGTATCACACTTATTCGGAATGGTTTCTTATAGAAATTTCCATTAATATAAATTTTTAGAATGAGTGCAATACATTATTGGTTTTGGAAACTTAGAAGCTCTTAAAATACGGAATAAAAAACTCAGGGCTGTATTAAAAAAAAGTTGATGATGGCAGCTCAAAGACAAAACGTCGGTGTGTAAATTTAATAACACTGTTTCGTAAAACAGAAAAAGTAGCAATAAGAATGTAATTTAATTTTATTTTGTTATATCTAGTTAAATAGAGTCATAAAAAATAAAGATGAAATCGCGAATATTCGGTTTTTTTCCAAAAATCTTTGGAAGTTTTTAAAATTTTTAAACTTTAAAGGTGGTGTTTTAATCATCATTAAATTGCGCAACTTTGCCTCTATTAAATCGACCTCGTATCTCTGCATTTTCCAAGATCCCAATGATGAAAATCGAATTTGGGACACCCTGTAGATTAACTTAATTTTTCACATTATTTTATTAATTCATTAATTTAACTGGCATTGTATTATAATTAGGGGTCCCTGGAATAAAAATTCTTTATAACTTAATATGAAGAAAACCTGGAGATATAGAGTTCTAGAGATAAGGAATAACTACTGCATCCTAACGATAGATAAAATTGTTAAATATCCGGGTACACTAAAGTTACAGCCCAATTATTAACTTTTTATTGTAAAAAAAAATAAAAATATCAGTTTTTAAACTTATTCTGTAGTTTTCGAATGAGTAATTAAATTTGTATTATCTCTTAAGATGCACAAAGTACGATAAAAATTATATTTGGATAGAACACTATCCTGTATACTGTATAACCATTAAAAAAACTTAAAAAATACATTTAATAGTTTTAAAAATATGGACATCCAACTCTGCAACGTAATATTTAATTTTTCTTATATCTACAGCAGTATGCTGTAAGTAAACTGGTTCCTATTTTTATGCAGTAAAAATAAAAGATTGTAATTAAATTGTTATTTATTACTTTTACTCGTATTTACAAATACATCAAATACCTTTTTACAAAATATATCTTAAGGCTTAATGATGAGCAGTTCCACTTGCACGTGGTAAATGCTTCCTATAACAAGTAAAAAGATGTTCAGCAGTAGCTTCTGGAGTCTCTTGAGGTTGAACACACTCGTTGATGATTTCGTTTAACTTGTCACTGGAAGTATTACCGAAGACAGCTAGAGCTCTGGATCTAACCACATCAGCGTTTACAGAACCATCTTCGTTTTGCCATCCAAGATTCTAGGAATCAATAAAAGCATTTAGTTAATTTTAAATTTACTTCAAAAAATAAATTTTATATACCTATTAAAAAAAACTACTATTTTTTTTGGTATTTTCGTAAAGTAATTATTATTGATCTTTTAAAGAAAGTCAGAGGTATAGTACGTTCCACAATAATTCATTGATTTATCGTTTTACCTGCTACTGTTAGTTGTAAAACTCAATAAACTTGGGATACCCGCATGTAGGTCTGGATTTAAAATTTCCTTTATTTATTATTGTACCTACTTTTTGGTATATTATGTAGGTTAAAGGCAAATTGCAGATTTTAATATAAAGCAGATTCTTTTTATCTTAGTTCATCAGTCGTTTGGAGTTTGTCAAGGTATTTTCGTGTTTGTTACTGAGCATCCAAATTAGCTAACCCAAACTATTGATATTAGTAGGTAATCAGGACCTGTACCCTTTCAAAAGGTGCGGTACCTACATAATAGATATTTGTCAGGCAACTTATTTATGGCTGGGTTTTCCACTGAGTCATTTAAATTTTATTGCGGTCTCGAGAAATCAACGAATTATTGTGGAATGCACCATACTAATAAATAAAGTTTACTCCACAAAAAATTGTGAAGAAAGTGTTAAAAATTAACCAGATTTAAGGGAGTATTCTAGTCTAGAAAGTTAAAAAAATCGATTTTTTCTGTCATATTTTGATATTTTAAATAATAAAGAATATTTCCGAATATTTTAAAATTCGAATTATTTTAAAAGTTATAGCTTAAGTTGTTGATCGGCGCAATTAAGCTAGAATGGAAAGTTAAAACTTTAAACGCGTTTTTCTCGAAACTACTTTTTTCGATACGTTTTTCACAAAAATTTCAAGTTCTAATTAACCCATTTTCTTGCAAATTAGCATGCATTTTTTTATATATCCCTATGGCAGGAACAAAAAATTTAAAATTGTCAATTTTAATATTTTTAAACATTCGGAAAAATTAAAAAATAAGTGAAAAAAACCTACATCTTTTTTTGGGAAACCGCCATTTTGCGAGAATATATATATATATATATATATATATATATATATATATATATATATATATATATATATATATATATATATATTATATATATATATATATATATATATATATATATATATATATATATATATATATATATATATATATATATATATATATATATATATATATATATATATATATATATATATATATATATATATATTTTAAATTTGGTTCCTGCAATAAGGACATTTGTACTAATAAAGAATATACCATTTTTTTTATTTTTCAAATGTCCAGAAGAGGGGAAATCGTGACAAGATGGACAGGATATTTTTGCCCCTTTACTTTAACAGCGTGTAACTTTGCGAAATATGTTTTTTTTTTGAGTTTTTTTTGTGAATTTTTAAAGTATAAATAATTAGATGATAAAAAATGTATTGTTTTTTATCGATCGTCAAAAACTTTCGAAATTTAGGTTTCTAGGCTAGAATACCCCATTAAAGTAAAACAAAATTAAAGTATAAAACTCTTTTACTTTTTTAACAAAGTCTTCTTACTGTTATTAAGTTTACAAAAAAAAATTGAATATATTTTATATAATAAAAAGCTAGAAATAATAAATTTATATGTTCTTAAATTGGGGTAACAAAAATAAGAATAAAATCATCCTTCTTAGAATATCTATAATTTAAAACAATAGTGGTTTTTGTAAAAGTCAAGTAAGTAGAAATCGGCAAATGAAAATGGCAATCGGTTTTTTTATTTAGTTTTAATATCTTTCCCTAAAAGCAATTGATTTTTTTGTAATTCCGCCAAAAACACTAATGTAAAATACGGATCAATACCCTCTTACGAGTAAAGAAAAGTTCATTTTTTATTAATACAGACAGTTTTTTCAATAATGCAGACAGATCAGTAAAAATTGTCAAGCCAAAAAAGAACTTGGACGGTCTAATTTTTGACTTCAGTATTAATTGTTTTTGGTGGGATTTCTTCTCTCTTAACCTTTAGGTTTTAACATACTTAGCTTCTTTAATATGGTTGTCTTACCTTAGAGACGCAAAGGTTATGGGCAGCAAGGTTGGCTGGTCTCTCTCCTCCACTCTGTAATTTTTTGAGAGCTGCGTCATCTACGTGAGTTGCTGGATCATTGTTACAAGCCTCATGAGCTGCTTTAAGTTTACGAACGGCTTCCTTCACTTTTTCGTGATCTACCGATGGTGCTGCCTAAAATTAAAAAAACTAATTAATTTGTATATTAAATAAATATAAATTCGAAAGAAAACTAAACTGTATAACAAGCTGACTGTAGCCCATTTTAGAGGCCACGAAGGTCAGTTAGAGCCACAAAAACAAATATATATATATATATATATATATATATATATATATATATATATATATATATATATATATATATATATATATATATATATATATATATATATATATATATATATATATATATATATATATAAATATATATTAAAATTACGTTTTGAAACAACAATCATCTGAAATTGATAAAAAATTGTAAAATAAAAAAATCAAACTTCTCTCAAATTTTAATGAAAATACTTTTCTCTAAACATTACCTACACCTGTTTTGCATCAGAAAAAAGTTGTAGACAATAATGAAAAAGAAAGATGCGGGATTTTTTTTTTAATTTATATTTTTATTTCTTTTGTAAAGGTTTTTTAACTTTAGTAGGTGTTATTCCAGGGTGCTTAATAGAAGAGAAGAAATCAAAAGTAGAATAGAACAGGCACGAACATCTTTCGAGAGCATGCAAAAAGTGCTTGCCAACAGAGCTCTAAGAATTCCCTTAAGAGTACGCCTATTACGTTGCTATGTCTTTAGCAAATTGTTTTATGGAATGAAAGCATGGACCCTCACTGAAACAATGTGCAAGAGAATTGAGGCTTTTGAAATGTGAACATACCGAAGAATGCTGAGGATATCGTGGATGGACGGGGTGACGAATGAAGCGGTTTTACAGCGTATGAATAAACAAAGAGAGGTACTTAATACCATAAAAAGAAGAAAGCTGGAGTACTTAGCCCACGTAATGGGAATCCGAAATATAAATTGCTCCACATTATTATTTAAGGAAAAATAGAGGAAAAGCGTGTTCCTTGTCCCCGAAGAACATCTTGGCTCAAGAATCGTCGCCAATAGTATGGAGTAAACACCACGACACTCTTTAGGTCGGCTGTGGACAAAGTGAAGATCATGCGACTGATCGCCACTGTTCTAGGATGACACGGCAAAAGAAAAAGAAGATTCCAGGAAAATTTTATTTTTTTCAAACAAGCTATTTACATATTTTTTCGAAAAAAATTGGAATTTTCAAAATAAGGGTAAATTTACCTCTTTTCAACAAACTTAAGCCTAAATTTAATATAACTTTGTAATTTATTTATAAATAGGCACCCAAGAACCACTATCAATCATATAATTGCCCTTACGATTTTTTCGTTATTACCCCGTATGTTTTATAGTCCATAGCACGTTATTAATTTTGGTTAAAATGACGGTGTGGTTTGGTTAAAGTGACACTGGTATCATTTAGAAATAAATACTTAAAATTAATATGGATAGTAATTTTTTGTATTTCAAACCTAATGTTGCAATAAAACATTTTTAAATTTTTCTGCGTTATGACACTATTTGACCGGAATGCGACATCTGCGACAATAATAATTTAACACACTGTATATTATGCACATTTACTTACCAAAGCAGTTGCAATAAGAGCACATACGAACACAGCGACAGAATATTTCATGTTGATTTGTTTCTAGTTTGTCTTACACCAACCGAAAAAAATATGATGAAATTTTAAAGTTATTGGCTTTTATATTACCAGTTATCAAATATTTTTTTGAGTTCAATATGTCAATGAATATCAACAACGACATGTTCTGTTATTTTTTGATTACTATCCTTTTAATAGGCCAAAAAAAATAATTTAATAAATTTTGGATTGACAAATCGATGATTAAAATATGTACATTATATAATTATTTAAAATAAATAAATCTTTCATATTCCAGGTTGCAATCTACCAAGTATTTTAATTTTTTAAATGAAAACATATTGGTTTGCAATTTTGGGAAGATGTAAAGTGGCATTAAATGCCAATTTTAGATATAATAACATCTACCTATCACTTTCGGTTTAACCTAAAGTGACGTAAATTTTATTATTTTAAATAAAATACCCTGTATATTTTTTAAGATTTCAATTCTACAAGCCACCTGATATAACATCTTATCATATTAACCATATTTATCATATATATATATATATATATATATATATATATATATATATATATATATATATATATATATATATATATATATATATTAAACCCATCTACGTTGGCTTGCAAGAAAATTGTAATTGAAAATGTCCATATGGCTACACATTAAGGTATGTACACACCGAAAAAACATACAAGAACAAACATCAGCGAACAAACGTTTTTCTTTAGTGTAGACAGTAAAAACGCGAACAAAAATTTGTTTGTTCTTGTTCATACATGTTCAAGTAGGTACATCAAAAGGTATGTACACACCGAAAAAGCAAACAAGAAGAAACATCAGCGAACAAACATTTTTCTTCAGTGTAGATAGTTAAAACGGCGAACAAACGTTTGTTTGTTTTTGTTCGCACATGTTCCAGTGGACGTCGGTACATCAAAGAGAATTTTTGTTTTTATGTTTATCCATAACTATTCCAACTAGTCGAACAAGAGTAAACAAACATTTGGTTGCGCTATGTAGACAGAAAAAGCGAACAA